>JAKVIS010001079.1:0-41335 GCA_033119425.1 Bufotes viridis
CCTCCTTTGCCAAGTCATGCACATCGTGACGTAGGCACATGACCATGTCATCTCGTCGCCAATGACGCAGGATATCATCGCTGAATCGCGCAGGAAAAAGCATTTTTTGGAGATCCGGTGACGTCCCGGGCTCTCCATGGGGAAAGCTAAGCGGAGGCTTCTGCCTAGCAGTGAGCCCAGTGACGTCACCGGCAGTAATGGGCAGGCTTTAGCGCTTTACTAGCTTGTAAAATGGCTAGGGCAGCACTAGCCTGTCCATCAGTGTCGGTGACGTCATCGGGACCATTGCTGGGCAGGAGCCTCCGTCTAGCAGTGTGCCAATGTAAACAAAAAAGCTCAGATTCTCATGTTGGGGGCCGGAGGGGTGAATATAGGGATATGTCCGGGTTTAGCTCTGAAACCAGACAACCCCATTAATCGGTGTGAGGAAACTTAGGCCTCTTTCACACGGGCGTCGCGTGTGAGGGCCGGACAAGATGCGGGTGCGTTGCGGGAAAATGCACGATTTTTTCCACGCGAGTGAAAAGCTTTTTAATGAGTTTTGCACGCGCGTGAGAAAAATCGGCATGTTTGGTACCCAGACCTGAACCCGGACTTCTTCACTGAAGTTCAGGTTTGGGTTCGGTGTTCTGTAGATTTTATTATTTTCCCATATTAGGGTACTTTCACCTAAGCGTCGGTGCGGATCCGTCTGTTTATTTGTACAGGCGGATCCGCACCTCTAATCTAGCGTTTGTATCCGTTCAGAAGCGGATCCGTTTGCATTAGCTTAAAGAAAAATGACAAAGTCCAAAAGCGGATCCGTTTTGACTTACATTGAAAGTCAATGGGGAGCGGATCCGTTTTCAAATGCACCATATTGTGTCACTGACAACGGATCCGTCCCCATTGACTTACATTGTAAAAAAAGCGGATCCGTTAGGCTCCGCCTCTTCAGACGGACACCAAAATGCTGCATGCTGCGTTTGGTGTCCGCCTCCAAAACGGAATAGAGGCGGAGCGGGCCGAACTGATGCATTCTGAGCGGATCCTTATCCATTCAGAATGCATTGGGGCTTAACTGATCCGTTTTGGACCGTTTGTGAGAGCCCTGAAGCGGATCTCACAAGCGGAATCCAAAATGCTAGTGTGAAAGTAGTCTAACATGGTTATAAGGGAAAATAATAACATTCTTAATACAGAATGCTAAGTAAAATAGTCATGGAGGGTTAAAAAAATAATAATAATTAACTCACCTCATCCACTTCATCGCGCAGCCCGGCTCGTCTTCTTTCTTCTTCTTTGAGGACCTGGCTGGAGAAGGACCTTTGGTGGCGTCATCACGCTCACCACGTGGTGATCGCGGTGACGTCAGCGCAGGTCCTGCTGAATGAATATAGAAGGATCTTCTATCTTCATTCAGCAGGACCTGTGATGACGTCATCAAGGTCCTTTTCCTTCCAGGTCCTCAAAGAAGACGAGCCGGGCTGCGCGATCAAGTGGATGAGGTGAGTTTATTAAAAAATTTTTATTTTTTTAACCCCTCCATGACTTTTTTACTTAGCATTTTGTATTAAGAATGTTATTATTTTCCCTTATAACCATGTTGTAAGGGAAAATAATAAAGATCGGGTCCCCATCGTGAAAAGTGGGTCCCCACTTGCTGGCGGATAAAATGCGATTTTCACGCACCCCCATTCACTTCTATGGGGCCTGCGTTGCGTGAAAAACACACAATATAGAGCATGCTGCGATTTTCACGCAACGGCGGTGCAGGGTACAGCAGCTCGACCCCAGGAAGCAGGGGGCTGCAGCTCTGAATCCCCTTCATTCTCAGGATCAGTGGGAGTCATAGGGCCCATTCACACAGAGTTTTTGGTTCGTTTTCCACATCAGAATCGTCACCAAAAGACGACTTCAAGCAGCCTCTCATTCACTTCAGTAGGAAGTAGCCCTTTTTTACCCCGGGGTGGTACCCTGCACTGGAAAAAAGAAACAGCGTGCCCTGTATTGGTGCAGAATCCGCACTGAATCTCCTATCAGAAAATGCATCCCCAAAAAGTGTCATAAAAACATGCCTTAAAAAGCCCACTTTTAAAATCAGCATGGTTTCTGCAATTTTTGGAGGCAGATTTTCAAAATCCCTTGTGTAAACGTACCCATGAAGGTCAGACCCCCACTAGTGATAAGGCTGTGGCATATCCTGGCAATATGCCATCACTTATAAGGCGCTAATTTAATTTAATTTAATTTAATGGAGGGCTCCTCATGGTATGAAATAAGTCAATACTCACCGGGGGAGGGAGATGCCCAGGGGGCACCTCAAACTCTCCTTATGGCCTCTGATCAGATGCTCTCAGCATTACTTAATGCTAGGAGCGTCAGGTACTTATGCACTTGGCGCTTTCCTGAATTCAGCCGTATCGGTATGGGGAAAGGGCAGTATATTGATATTTGGTTTTGCTTGTGCTGCACCATGCTATTGCTGGTCCCACCTACTTCTGTTGGCCCCGCCTACTTGTAATGTTCCACCTCCTGTCACTGGACCCGCCTACAACTTGGGGCCACTTTTAGTTTTTTTTTCTAGGGCCTCTTAAAGTTCCCAGTCCCTCCCTGCGTTCTGACATATTTTTGGCTCCCCACTAGTCTCTGCTTTCTGGTCCCTACAGATCAGTAAATGACTTCTCAGCCCCTCTCCGGCTGCAGTTGTGGCCCGCCATTTCCTACACAGGAGGCAGACTCTGAAATGTCAGAAAGGGCGTGTAAAGATTTTTGGGGGTCCTATCTCTGGGATCATATCTTTCAGGAGGGCTGGTGGGGTTCTGTGTCTGATGAGTCAAAGATTTCCAGTAGATCCAGTAGAGATCAGAGCTTTACCGAAGAGGTTTTGATGGTCTAGACCAGTGTTTCCCAACCAGGGTGCCTCCAGCTGTTGCGAAACTACAGCTCCCAGCATGCCTGCACAGCCAAAGGCTGTCCGGGCATGCTGGGAGTTGTAGTTTTGCAAAAGCTGGAGGCACACTGGTTGGAAACACTGCTCTAAGCAGGCATGCTAACCTGCGGCCCTCCAGCTGTTGCAAAACTACTACTCCGAGCATGCCTGGACAGCCTACAGCTATTAGGGCATGCTAGGAGTTGCAGCTTAGCAACAGATGGCGGACCGCAGGTTAGCATCCTGATCTAGAGCCCTTCATTCTGGAAATCGGGATGGTTCAAGCACAGAGACTCATTCATTTTCGTGAGCGTTTTGGATTCCTTTTCCTCTTCACTGCCTCCTTCTCTGAGGGGTTGGTCAGTGATGTGGCACCCCACCCAGAACTGTGAACCTTCAGAATAGTGTACAAGAAGGTTTCGTTTTTGCAGCGTGCGCTTGACTGCATTAATGAGGTCAAAGTCTGCAAGTCCTGGTCCCCCGCCTACAGAAAGCGTAGACAGGTGGTGTATCTGCAGGAGGAGGGAAGCAAGACTCGAGTCACAGAAAATAATCTGTCCCTAAGGCTTCGTTCACATCACCGTTCAGCCTTTCCGTCCCCTTGCTCCGTTTAGAAGGAGGAGAATGGAAAGGACAGATTCGGCACGTAACGGCGATGGGAACGAAGCCCAGAACCCCATAGACTATAATGGGGTCCGTTAGGTTTCCGCTCAGAAAGATATTTTTGGAGCGGAGACAAAGGTAGTGCATGGAGGACATTTGTCTCCGCTCCAAAATCATCGTCTGGCGGACACCTAACGGACCCCATTATAATCCATGAGGTCCTTAGGCTTTGTTCACGTCACCGGTATGTGCCGAATCCATCCCTTCCGTTTTCCTGGCCGGGAAGGCTGAGCGGTGATGTGAACAAAGCCTAAGCTCCACATAGAAGAGACCTCCAGAGCCACTGTAAAATGACTTTGGGCACTACCCAGCTGATAGACCCGGTGGTCTGTCCTGAATCCCATAGTCTCCTACATTGTCATCCAGCCTATGTGCATTGGTTCTGATAAAATACAAAGTTCTGTCTGAGTCTTTTCTAAATGACGCATTTCTGGTCAGCCTCATGCAATGAAGCTAGCATTTTCAAGAGTAAAATAATGGAACTTAGTTTTCTTTTTTCAGAAAATGGTCCACGCAGAAGCCTTTTCTCGCCCTTTGAGCAGAAATGAAGTTGTGGGCCTCATCTTCAGGTTGACAATATTTGGAGCCGTCACCTATTTTACCATTAAATGGATGGTAGATGCCATCGATCCCACCAGGAAACAAAAGATTGAAGCCCAGAAGCAGGTAAGAGCTTTATGACTGACGTCTACTGGCCTCATAAATGAGATATTAAAGCCGATAACTGCCTGAATACGTACAGAAGTAGCTGAAAGAGCTCAGCCGTTTCCAGCACTCTCCATAGACTCCTATGGAAACTGCTACTAGCACTCACAGTAGAAATGCAGGCTAATCGAATCCAATTTTGGCCTAGCTTTAGAAGCGGCCACTGTGAACTTGGGACCACCATTCTTGGAATCGCCAGGTAGTTGGACCTCACCGATCAGACACTTTTGGCATGTTGTACAGCTATCTCACTTTATAAATGAACATCTGCCTTTCAGCTGTACTATGTAGATCCTGCGCTTTTGGCTACTTTGTCACTTTGCGTCACTGGGGCGCAGATCGGATCTGTGTCAATTTCTTACCAGAATTGTCTTATAGGAGTCTGTGGCATGTAAAAATCACCTGTCTCCTCTGTTTTTATTAGCATTGAGTTAGTAATGTTAGGGTACCTACACACTGGCGTTTTTGTTTTCCGGCATAGAGTTCCGTCGTCAGGGCTCTATGCCGGAGCTTTGCCTTCAGTTAAGATAATACAACTGCATGCATTCATTTGAGCCGGAACCGCTTGTATTAACTTTGACTATTTTTAACATTGTCAAAACAGATCCGTTTTGAACTCCATTGAAAGTCAGTAGAGGACGGATCCGTATTCTATTGTGGCAGATTGTGCCAGAGAAAACTGATCCGTCCCCATTGACTTACATTGGGGGTCATGACGGATCCGTTTTGCTCTGCATCCCAGGGCGGAAAAAGCGCAGCATGCTGCAGTATTTTCTCCACCAAAAAGCGTTGACATACTGAACTGAAGACATCCTGATGCATCCTGAGCGGATTTCTCTCCATTCAGAATGCATGGGGATAATCGGATCAGTATTCATCCGGCATAGAACCCTGTCGACAGAACTCTATGCCGGAAAAGAAAACGCTAGTGTGAAAGCACCCTTAGGGCTCATGCACATGACAGTATTTTCTTTCCGGTTCCATTCCGTTTTTTGGGGGACCGTATGTGGAACCATTCACTTCAATGGGGCTGTAGAAAATACTGAAGGTACTCCATGTGCATTCCATTTCAGTATGTCCGTTCCGCAAAAAAGCAGTGCATGTCCTATTATTGTCCATAAATCACGGTCTGAGGCCCTATTCAAGTCAATGGGTCCATAAAAAATACGGAATGCACACGGAGCACATCCGTTATGTCATCCGTATTTCATCCGTATTTTGCGGATCGATACTGTAGAAATGCTATGCCCAGCACATATTGCTCATGTGTTTGGTGATTAATAAGTTACTGTTTCAGTATACGATCACTGAAAAGCAGTTAAATATGCAAACAATATGGAAATGTTTTGTGCAAGAACGGAAGAGGACTTAAATTAGAGGAAAAAACTCAGATGCTGAACAACGGATCCGTGAAAAACGGACCGCAAAGCGGCAACAGTGGTGTGCATGAGCCCTTAGGTTGACGATCAGGCAGCCATATTTGGAGGTCAGCATTGTGAATGTGTAACAGCTCATTTTCTGTTCCATAAATTGGAGATTTACGTTCCTTTGTGCCTCCATTTTGGGGTGTCACAAAGCCCAAGGAAGCGTGTGCTATTAGTTAAGTGGGAGTAACAATGGCCTCAGATAACATTTCTGGTACTGCCACAAACAGTAGCAGCAGAAGTCGTGCGTGATGCCAGTTACAATTACTCGGACCCCAGCAATTCCATGAATGGTGGTCCCATGTTCCCGTGCTGAAACCCTGGCTGACATGGGATTAGATAGCCTGCACTTTCTGCTGTACTGGCCCGTAGCAGTGCCCATAGTAGTCTATAGGCGTGTTGGAAATGGTTTAGCTCTCTCATCTATTTCCCTTTGTGTCGATTTTGCGCTGGATTTTTCTGTGGAGACGTTTTGCCGCGGATTGCGACTCCGCGTTGCACAGGAAGTCCACAGCAGATACCCGCAACATAAATTGCCATTCTGCTGATTTAAAGGGGCTGGCCACTTCGGGTTAGTCTTGCTCAGTGTGTTTGTGAGATGACTATATTGCTCTTACTGTTATAGCCTTTGTAGATATTGTACACCATTTTCATTAGGTATGCGCCCCTGTTGGCCAAGTCTCTTGTGCTGTCCACACAGAGGTCCTGTCCATAAAATGGTGGCTGATGGAGGGTCATGTGACCAGGCAAATCACTCCCTCGTTTAATTACACCACACTTGCACAGAGTTTAGCGCAGGTGCAGCGTGTTTGAATGGCGGATGCTGAGTGATGTGGCCATCTTATAGACAGGACCTCTAGGAGGACAGCACAGATGATTTGCCGAACAAGGGGACATAGCTTCTGAAGTATAGCAAACGGATTAGAATATCAACAAAGGCTATATCCGTAAGTGCCATATAGCCAGCTTGCCTACACGTTGGTTCAGTAGTAGTTAGAAGGTAGCTAATCCCCTTTAAAATCTGCACCACCGGTCAAGTTATGTGCGGACACTTTCCACACTGTAGATGACATTTTTTTCTTTAATTCTCATCCACTTAGTTGCTACTAAAAATGCTGTGACTTTTCCTTAGGATTCCACTATACACAGTGTAGTACGCAGTGTAAAGGGGTTGACTAGGTACAAGCACTGACATTCTGCTAGGATTTGTCATCGGTGGTTGTCCGATGGCCCTAAGCCCCCACTGATCTTCGTAGTAGCAGCATCCATATGAGATTGCCCTATCTCTTCATCTCCTTTCCACCCCGGTGAGCATTTTCTGGAGGCAGCATAGGTAGCTTGCATAGCTCTAGCAGCACCGCACTTATCTATTTGCACTTCGTCCTGGTGATCAGCTGGGATCACAATAGTTTGGCCTAAAGTTTTTACGGAAGCAACTCCTTTTAATATTTACAATGCAGGAATAAGTGGAAAATAGTGACAGTCAATTTTGACAATCCCAAGCTTGTATTTTCTGATGTGTTAGATGCTGTATATTGCAGGTTTCATTGGAATTCTTACTATTTCTGTCATTGCTATTCTGTCATACAGGCCGAGAAGCTGATGAGACAGATTGGGGTGAAGAACGTAAAGCTAACAGAGATATGAAATGAGCATCGCCGCCCATCTTGTCGATCCACTCAGTATGCAGGTAACCATGTTTGTTCATGCTGCGGAGAAGCAATTCTTGGCTAGTTTTGTTGTATATAGCTCCATTTTATTAAACGTCAAGCTGTAGCGGGTTTTCAGGTCTCCCAAATGAACGTGGTTGAAGTAAGTCATTTGACAAAAATAAGAAGATGCTTGTAATGAGTCTCAGAAGGTTTATGGAGCGTTTACACGTACTATAACTACTGGATTTTTGTTTTATAAGATGCATCCCCCCCATAAAAGTGGGCAGGAAAAATGGCAGTGTGTCTTATAAATTGAGTATAGCAATCCAGGGGTGGGATTTTAACATCTTATTAGTTACAAATGTGCTTCCATTATGGAAGCGCCCATTAGTACAGTAGGACCGGGAAGTGGGGAATATGGTGCTGGTGCAGCGCTGCAGAAAGGGAGGGAGGTGAGTTGTTTTATTTATTTGTCTTATAAAGTTTGGGGTCTCATCTGAGGTCTGATATTTTTTCTTCTCTAAAACTCAGGTGCGTCCTATGGTCACTTGAGCCTTATAAAGCTAAAAATTTAGTACTTTAAAGGGTATTTGGGATTTTATATTAATGGCCTATACTTAGTATAGGCCATCGTTGAGCCGGTCAACAAGGCAGTAGTGCTCACTGGCATGCCACTCCTATACCCGATCCTGTTCATGTACATGAGTATGTGTCTGGTACTAGCGATCGACTCCTTTAAGCTGCAATAACATGACAATGGCATGATAGTATGAGTCAGTACTATAGTTAAAAGGGTTTTCCAGGATTTGTATTGCTCTGGATCAGTATCTGATAGGTGGGGTTCTGACACTCGGGACCACGCCAATCAGCTGTTTTGAAGGCAGCGGCGCTCTTGTTAGTGCCGCTGCCTTCTATACATATTACCAAGCACAGTGCCGTACATTGTGTAGCGGCTGTGCTTGGTATCGCACCTCAGCCCTATTCACTTGATGGGTTCAGTAGTGTTATGGTGAGCATAGCTCTGCGGATTGACCTATTCTTGCTGTAAAAAAAAGTAAAAGACAGAAACGTAGATGTGAGTAATCATAGAAAGCGTTTAGACTGTGGTTTGTGCAGAGATAAGAACGTTTTATACCATTACATTTTTTATAAAAGACAACCCTTTTATTATATCATATTTTTCCATCATAAACTGTCAAAATAGGTGTTTCTTCGCTCCCTTATAATACTAATGTGATAACTTGTCTTCAGGTGACGTGGAGTGACATTGCTGGCCTGGATGATGTGATCACAGACCTGAAAGATACGGTTATTCTCCCAATAAAAAGAAACATTTATTTGAGAACTCAAGACTTCTTCAGCCCCCTAAAGGTACCACTCTTGACTTGTGTTGCTCTGTGTTGTTTTGGAAACTATGGTGACTTTCTGAAAAGGAACTACCATTAAGTCCTAGCTGTATTGTTCTTGCAGCAGTTGGATGTACGGGTAAATCTAGTGGATAGCGCACGTACAGGCGCCGTGCCTGAACCATCAGCAGCTTGTGTCTGCTGCAGTATACAGTGTCATGGCGCAGCAACAGCTGGAATTGGAGTTATCTTTGGTGCCAGCCGTTTAATCCCTTAGATGTCATGGCCAGTAGCAACCATGGTAACTAAGGAGTTAGCTTGACAGAAGGTGGGGCTCTTTCTGTCAGCCCATCAGTACCCCGCAATGAGTTCAGGTGGTGCTGATGGGATACCATGGCAGCCGGGATCCTAGCCAAGGTAGGTAGAACTAGTAGGTCATGTCAGTGTAACACTAACTGGCAATATTGTAATAATAAGTATTCTCAAGCCTTGTAGTAGCGATCAAGTAGTTGCCACAGGATAGGTCATCAATATCAGATCAGTGGAGGTGACGGGGATTGAAGAGGCCAGAGCGCTCTGGGAGCACCTAGGACTCTTCCTAGGCCGCTGATTTAATTGTACATCAGTCACGTGTCCTAAGCGCTGCTCAGTCCCCTTCAAAGAGAGCTGCTTAATAATTGATGGCACTGTGCTCAGCTGTGAGGAGGCCACAGCACTTACAGAGCTCCAGTGAGCGCAGCAGACTCTTGAATCAGCTGGTCGGCCAGATGTGCTGGGAGTTGGACCCTCCCCAGTATGATATTGATCACCTATCCTGAGGATAGACCATCAATATCAAATTCACGGATAATCCCTTTGGTCTTAAGACTGGCACATACCTACATCCAGTTGATAATAAGAGCGAAGATAATTCAGACCCCCTTTGTGCATTTGTTGTCTGTAGGAATACATCACTTTCCAACGTCTCGGTTTGCTATAAATGATTGAAAGATTCTTGTGCACTAAAACCCATATATTCCCGTACAAACAGGTAAAAAACACCAAAGTAAGAAGTCTGCTTATTTAGTATGAAGATGCATTTCCTGACAGCAGAATAGCTTCTAGAAGTATAATTTCTATATTGCACAAGTCCCTGCTGACTGCGGAGGGGAGATTTACAACAAATGAGCTCTTCCAGCCAAAACCCTTGCCGTCTGAAAGCATTTCATTCTCTATAACATGATAAAGGCTCTTCCACTAAGAAGGGCTGCTCACTTCTCAGAAGTTTTGTTTCTTGGAATCTTTAAAACTAAAAGAACAAATCCAACTTCATCCCTGCCAAAGGGAGAGCAGAAGAGCGATATCCTGTGGAGCAAAGCAAATGCTGGCAGAACAAAGTGCTGATTATTTAAAACAAAATTAACCCTACAGTTTTCAATCAGTAAAACAATCCTGTGTGCTTGAGTCCCCATCCAAAAAATAGCTTAGGTCAGGTATTCAAACACAAAAAAGTTCAGCAGCACTTTAAATGCCCGGTGCAAGATTCTAGATGATGTAATAAAGGATCCACTTTTCACAGTCCGAGTGCTGCCTTGTGCTTCGCCATGTCGATATGACTGTGTAGCCAATATTGTAATACCGTCAATCAGTGGTTTCAGCTGTGGCTGGCCAAGTTTAATAGTGTCCGGCAAAGGATATATTTTGTTCTGGGGTGAAATTCAGTTGCAAAAATAGAAATACTGTAAATCTGGTGTTCCAGCAGTGGCTGGTCAAGTTTAATAGTGTCCGGTAAAGGATATATTTTGTTCTGGGGTGAAATTCAATTGCCAAAATAGCAATCCCCTAAATCTGGTGTCCCAGCAGTGGCTGGCCAAGTTTAATACTGTCCGGCAAAGGATATATTTTTTCTTGGGTGAAATTCAATTGCCAAAATAGCAATAGCATAAATCAGTGGTTTCAGCTGTTGCTGGCCAAGTTTAATAGTGTCCATCAAAGGATATCATTTTTCTGGGGTGAAATTCAGTTGAAAAAAGCAATCCCCTAAATCTGAAGTCCCAGCAGTGGCTGGCCAAGTTTAATAGTGTCTGGCAAAGTATATATTTTGTTCTGGGTTAAAATTCAATAGCCAAAATAGCAATCCCCTAAATCTGGTGTCCCAGCAGTGGCTGGCCAAGTTCAATAGTGTCCGGCAAGGGATATATTTTGTTCTGGGGTGAAATTCAATAGCCAAAATATCACTCCCCTAAATCTGGTGTCCCAGCAGTGGCTGGCCAAGTTTAATAGTGTCCGCCAAAGGATTTTTTTTTTTCTGGGGTGAAATTCAATTCAAAAATAGCAATCCTCTAAATCTGGTGTTCCAGCTGTGGCTAGCCAAGTGTAATACTGTCTGCTGTCTGGCAATGGATAGATTTTTTCTGTGGTGAAATTCATATGCCAAAATAGCAATCCCCTAAAACTGGTGTCTCCTCAGTGGCTGGCCAAGTTTAATAGTGTCCGGCAAAGGATAGATAATTTTCTGGGGTGAAATTCAATTGCCAAAATAGCAATCCCCTAAACCATGTGTCCCAGCAGTGGCTGGCCAAGTTTAATAGTGTCCGGCAAAGGATATATTCTGTTCTGGGGTGAAATTCAATAGCCAAAATAGCAATCCCCTAAATCTGGTGTTCCAGCAGTGGCTGGCAAAGTTTAATAGTGTCCGGCAAAGGATATATTTTTTCTGTGGTGAAATTCAATTGCCAAAATAGCAATCCCCTAAATCTGGTGTCCCCTCAGTGGCTGGACAAGTTTAATAGTGTCCGGCAAAGGATAGATAATTTTTTTCTTGGGTTAAATTCAATTGCCAAAATATCAATAACATAAATCAGTGGTTTCAGCTGTGGCTGGCCAAGTTTAATTGTGTCTGTCAAAGGACAGATTATTTTCTGGGGTGAAATTCAATTGCCAAAATAGCAATACAGTAAATAAGTGGTTTCAGCTGTGGCTGGCCAAGTTTAATAGTGTCCGTCAAAGGATATATTTTGTTCTGGGGTGAAATTCAATAGCCAAAATAGCAATCCCCTAAATCTCATGTCCCAGCAGTGGCTGGCCAAGTTTACTCGTGTCCGGCAAAGGATATATTTTTTCTGGGGTGACATTCAATTGCCAAAATGGATATACCATTAATCAGTGGTTATAGCTGTGGCTGGCCAAGTTTAATAGAGTCCGTCAAAGGATATATTATTTTCTGGGGTGAAATTCAATTGCCAAAATAGCAATACCGTCAATCAGTGGTTTCAGCTGTGGCTGGCCAAGTTTAATAGTGTCCGGCAAAGGATATATTTTGTTCTGGGGTGAAATTCAGTTGCAAAAATAGAAATACTGTAAATCTGGTGTTCCAGCAGTGGCTGGTCAAGTTTAATAGTATCTGGTAAAGGATATATTTTGTTCTGGGGTGAAATTCAATTGCCAAAATAGCAATCCCTAAATCTGGTGTCCCAGCAGTGGCTGGCCAAGTTTAATACTGTCCGGCAAAGGATATATTTTTTCTTGGGTAAAATTCAATTGCCAAAATAGCAATAGCATAAATCAGTGGTTTCAGCTGTTGCTGGCCAAGTTTAATAGTGTCCATCAAAGGATATCATTTTTCTGGGGTGAAATTCAGTTGAAAAAAAGCAATCCCCTAAATCTGAAGTCCCAGCAGTGGCTGGCCAAGTTTAATAGTGTCCGGCAAAGTATATATTTTGTTCTGGGTTAAAATTCAATAGCCAAAATATGACTCCCTAAATCTGGTGTCCCAGTAGTGGCTGGCCAAGTTTAATAGTGTCCGGCAAAGGTTTTTTTATTTCTGGGGTGAAATTCAATTCAAAAATAGCAATCCTCTAAATCTGGTGTTCCAGCTGTGGCTAGCCAAGTGTAATACTGTCTGCTGTCTGGCAAAGGATAGATTTTTTTCTGTGGTGAAATTCATATGCCAAAATAGCAATCCCCTAAATATGGTGTCTCCTCAGTGGCTGGCCAAGTTTAATAATGTCCGGCAAAGGATAGATAATTTTCTGGGGTGAAATTCAATTGCCAAAATAGCAATCCCCTAAACCATGTGTCCCAGCAGTGGCTGGCCAAGTTTAATAGTGTCCGGCAAAGGATATATTCTGTTCTGGGGTGAAATTCAATAGCCAAAATAGCAATCCCCTAAATCTGGTGTTCCAGCAGTGGCTGGCCAAGTTTAATAGTGTCCGGCAAAGGATATATTTTTTCTGTGGTGAAATTCAATTGCCAAAATAGCAATACCCTAAATCAGTGGATTCTGCTGTGTATTATTTTCTGGGATTGAAATTCAATTGCAAAAATAGAAATATCGTAAATCTGGTGTTCCAGCTGTGACTGGACAAGTTTCTTAGTGTCCGTCAAAGGATATATTATTTTCTGGGGTGAAATTCAATAGCCAAAATAGCAATCCCCTAAATCTGGTGTTCCAGCAGTGGCTGGCCAAGTTTAATAGTGTCCGGCAAAGGATATTTTTTTTTCTGGGGTGAAATTCAATTGGCAAAATAGCAATACCCTAAATCAGTGGTTTCTGCTGTGTATTATTTTCTGGGGTGAAATTCAGTTGCAAAAATAGAAATACCGTAAATCTGGTGTTCCAGCTGTGACTGGACAAGTTTCTTAGTGTCCGAAAAAGAATATATTATTTTCTGGGGTGAAATTCAATTGCCAAAATAGCAATCCCCTAAATCTGATGTCCCCTCAGTGGCTGGACAAGTTTAATAGAGTCCGGCAAAGGATAGATAACTTTCTGGGGTGAAATTCAATTGCCAAAATAGCAATACCGTTAATCAGTGGTTTCAGCTGTGGCTGGCCAAGTTTAATAGTGTTCGGCAAAGGATATATTTTGTTCTGGGGTGAAATTCAATAGCCTAAATAGCAATCCCCTTAATCTGGTGTCCCAGCAGTGGCTGGCCAAGTTTAATAGGGTCCGGCAAAGGATATATTTTATTCTGGGGTGAAATTCAATAGCCAAAATAGCAATCCCCTAAATCTGGTGTCCCCTCAGTGGCTGGACAAGTTTAATAGTGTCCGGCAAAGGATAGATAATTTTTTTCTTGGGTTAAATTCAATTGCCAAAATATCAATAACATAAATCAGTGGTTTCAGCTGTGGCTGGCCAAGTTTAATTGTGTCTGTCAAAGGACAGATTATTTTCTGGGGTGAAATTCAATTGCCAAAATAGCAATACAGTAAATAAGTGGTTTCAGCTGTGGCTGGCCAAGTTTAATAGTGTCCGTCAAAGGATATATTTTGTTCTGGGGTGAAATTCAATAGCCAAAATAGCAATCCCCTAAATCTCATGTCCCAGCAGTGGCTGGCCAAGTTTACTCGTGTCCGGCAAAGGATATATTTTTTCTGGGGTGACATTCAATTGCCAAAATGGATATACCATTAATCAGTGGTTATAGCTGTGGCTGGCCAAGTTTAATAGAGTCCGTCAAAGGATATATTATTTTCTGGGGTGAAATTCAATTGCCAAAATAGCAATACCGTCAATCAGTGGTTTCAGCTGTGGCTGGCCAAGTTTAATAGTGTCCGGCAAAGGATATATTTTGTTCTGGGGTGAAATTCAGTTGCAAAAATAGAAATACTGTAAATCTGGTGTTCCAGCAGTGGCTGGTCAAGTTTAATAGTATCTGGTAAAGGATATATTTTGTTCTGGGGTGAAATTCAATTGCCAAAATAGCAATCCCCTAAATCTGGTGTCCCAGCAGTGGCTGGCCAAGTTTAATACTGTCCGGCAAAGGATATATTTTTTCTTGGGTAAAATTCAATTGCCAAAATAGCAATAGCATAAATCAGTGGTTTCAGCTGTTGCTGGCCAAGTTTAATAGTGTCCATCAAAGGATATCATTTTTCTGGGGTGAAATTCAGTTGAAAAAAAGCAATCCCCTAAATCTGAAGTCCCAGCAGTGGCTGGCCAAGTTTAATAGTGTCCGGCAAAGTATATATTTTGTTCTGGGTTAAAATTCAATAGCCAAAATAGCAATCCCCTAAATCTGGTGTCCCAGCAGTGGCTGGCCAAGTTCAATAGTGTCCGGCAAGGGATATATTTTGTTCTGGGGTGAAATTCAATAGCCAAAATATGACTCCCCTAAATCTGGTGTCCCAGCAGTGGCTGGCCAAGTTTAATAGTGTCCGGCAAAGGTTTTTTTTTTTCTGGGGTGAAATTCAATTCAAAAATAGCAATCCTCTAAATCTGGTGTTCCAGCTGTGGCTAGCCAAGTGTAATACTGTCTGCTGTCTGGCAAAGGATAGATTTTTTTCTGTGGTGAAATTCATATGCCAAAATAGCAATCCCTAAATATGGTGTCTCCTCAGTGGCTGGCCAAGTTTAATAATGTCCGGCAAAGGATAGATAATTTTCTGGGGTGAAATTCAATTGCCAAAATAGCAATCCCCTAAACCATGTGTCCCAGCAGTGGCTGGCCAAGTTTAATAGTGTCCGGCAAAGGATATATTCTGTTCTGGGGTGAAATTCAATAGCCAAAATAGCAATCCCCTAAATCTGGTGTTCCAGCAGTGGCTGGCCAAGTTTAATAGTGTCCGGCAAAGGATATATTTTTTCTGTGGTGAAATTCAATTGCCAAAATAGCAATACCCTAAATCAGTGGATTCTGCTGTGTATTATTTTCTGGGATTGAAATTCAATTGCAAAAATAGAAATATCGTAAATCTGGTGTTCCAGCTGTGACTGGACAAGTTTCTTAGTGTCCGTCAAAGGATATATTATTTTCTGGGGTGAAATTCAATAGCCAAAATAGCAATCCCCTAAATCTGGTGTTCCAGCAGTGGCTGGCCAAGTTTAATAGTGTCCGGCAAAGGATATTTTTTTTCTGGGGTGAAATTCAATTGGCAAAATAGCAATACCCTAAATCAGTGGTTTCTGCTGTGTATTATTTTCTGGGGTGAAATTCAGTTGCAAAAATAGAAATACCGTAAATCTGGTGTTCCAGCTGTGACTGGACAAGTTTCTTAGTGTCCGAAAAAGAATATATTATTTTCTGGGGTGAAATTCAATTGCCAAAATAGCAATCCCCTAAATCTGATGTCCCCTCAGTGGCTGGACAAGTTTAATAGAGTCCGGCAAAGGATAGATAACTTTCTGGGGTGAAATTCAATTGCCAAAATAGCAATACCGTTAATCAGTGGTTTCAGCTGTGGCTGGCCAAGTTTAATAGTGTTCGGCAAAGGATATATTTTGTTCTGGGGTGAAATTCAATAGCCTAAATAGCAATCCCCTTAATCTGGTGTCCCAGCAGTGGCTGGCCAAGTTTAATAGGGTCCGGCAAAGGATATATTTTATTCTGGGGTGAAATTCAATAGCCAAAATAGCAATCCCCTAAATCTGGTGTCCCCTCAGTGGCTGGACAAGTTTAATAGTGTCCGGCAAAGGATAGATAATTTTTTTCTTGGGTTAAATTCAATTGCCAAAATATCAATAACATAAATCAGTGGTTTCAGCTGTGGCTGGCCAAGTTTAATTGTGTCTGTCAAAGGACAGATTATTTTCTGGGGTGAAATTCAATTGCCAAAATAGCAATACAGTAAATAAGTGGTTTCAGCTTTGGCTGGCCAAGTTTAATAGTGTCCGTCAAAGGATATATTTTGTTCTGGGGTGAAATTCAATAGCCAAAATAGCAATCCCCTAAATCTGGTGTCCCAGCAGTGGCTGGCCAAGTTTAATAGTGTCCGGCAAAGGATATTTTTTTCTGGGGTGAAATTCAATTCAAAAATAGCAATCCTCTAAATCTGGTGTTCCAGCTGTGGCTAGCCAAGTGTAATACTGTCTGCTGTCTGGCAAAGGATAGATTTTTTTCTGTGGTGAAATTCATATGCCAAAATAGCAATACCCTAAAACTGGTGTCTCCTCAGTGGCTGGCCAAGTTTAATAGTGTCCGGCAAAGGATAGATAATTTTCTGGGGTGAAATTCAATTGCCAAAATAGCAATCCCCTAAACCATGTGTCCCAGCAGTGGCTGGCCAAGTTTAATAGTGTCCGGCAAAGGATATATTCTGTTCTGGGGTGAAATTCAATAGCCAAAATAGCAATCCCCTAAATCTGGTGTTCCAGCAGTGGCTGGCCAAGTTTAATAGTGTCCGGCAAAGGATATATTTTTTTCTGTGGTGAAATTCAATTGCCAAAATAGCAATCCCATAAATCTGGTGTCCCCTCAGTGTCCGGCAAAGGATAGATAATTTTTTTTGTTGGGTTAAATTCAATTGCCAAAATATCAATAACATAAATCAGTGGTTTCAGCTGTGGCTGGCCAAGTTTAATTGTGTCTGTCAAAGGACAGATTATTTTCTGTGGTGAAATTCAATTGCCAAAATAGCAATACAGTAAATAAGTGGTTTCAGCTGTGGCTGGCCAAGTTTAATAGTGTCCGTCAAAGGATATATTTTGTTCTGGGGTGAAATTCAATAGCCAAAATAGCAATCCCCTAAATCTCATGTCCCAGCAGTGGCTGGCCAAGTTTACTCGTGTCCGGCAAAGGATATATTTTTTCTGGGGTGACATTCAATTGCCAAAATGGATATACCATTAATCAGTGGTTTCAGCTGTGGCTGGCCAAGTTTAATAGAGTCCGTCAAAGGATATATTATTTTCTGGGGTGAAATTCAATTGCCAAAATAGCAATACCGTCAATCAGTGGTTTCAGCTGTGGCTGGCCAAGTTTAATAGTGTCCGGCAAAGGATATATTTTGTTCTGGGGTGAAATTCAGTTGCAAAAATAGAAATACTGTAAATCTGGTGTTCCAGCAGTGGCTGGTCAAGTTTAATAGTGTCCAGTAAAGGATATATTTTGTTCTGGGGTGAAATTCAATTGCCAAAATAGCAATCCCCTAAATCTGGTGTCCCAGCAGTGGCTGGCCAAGTTTAATACTGTCCGGCAAAGGATATATTTTTTCTTGGGTGAAATTCAATTGCCAAAATAGCAATAGCATAAATCAGTGGTTTCAGCTGTTGCTGGCCAAGTTTAATAGTGTCCATCAAAGGATATCATTTTTTCTGGGGTGAAATTCAGTTGAAAAAAGCAATCCCCTAAATCTGAAGTCCCAGCAGTGGCTGGCCAAGTTTAATAGTGTCTGGCAAAGTATATATTTTGTTCTGGGTTAAAATTCAATAGCCAAAATAGCAATCCCCTAAATCTGGTGTCCCAGCAGTGGCTGGCAAAGTTCAATATTGTCCGGCAAGGGATATATTTTGTTCTGGGGTTAAATTCAATAGCCAAAATATCACTCCCCTAAATCTGGTGTCCCAGCAGTGGCTGGCCAAGTTTAATAGTGTCCGGCAAAGGATATGTTTTTTTACTGGGGTGAAATTCAATTCAAAAATAGCAATCCTCTAAATCTGGTGTTCCAGCTGTGGCTAGCCAAGTGTAATACTGTCTCCTGTCTGGCAAAGGATAGATTTTTTTCTGTGGTGAAATTCATATGCCAAAATAGCAATCCCCTAAAACTGGTGTCTCCTCAGTGGCTGGCCAAGTTTAATAGTGTCCGGCAAAGGATAGATAATTTTCTGGGGTGAAATTCAATTGCCAAAATAGCAATCCCCTAAACCATGTGTCCCAGCAGTGGCTGGCCAAGTTTAATAGTGTCCGGCAAAGGATATATTCTGTTCTGGGGTGAAATTCAATAGCCAAAATAGCAATCCCCTAAATCTGGTGTTCCAGCAGTGACTGGCCAAGTTTAATAGTGTCCGGCAAAGCATATATTTTTTTCTGTGGTTAAATTCAATTGCCAAAATAGCAATCCCCTAAATCTGGTGTCCCCTCAGTGGCTGGACAAGTTTAATAGTGTCCGGCAATGGATAGATAATTTTTTTCTTGGGTTAAATTCAATTGCCAAAATATCAATAACATAAATCAGTGGTTTCAGCTGTGGCTGGCCAAGTTTAATTGTGTCTGTCAAAGGACAGATTATTTTCTGGGGTGAAATTCAATTGCCAAAATAGCAATACAGTAAACAAGTGGTTTCAGCTGTGGCTGGCCAAGTTTAATAGTGTCCGTCAAAGGATATATTTTGTTCTGGGGTGAAATTCAATAGCCAAAATAGCAATCCCCTAAATCTCATGTCCCAGCAGTGGCTGGCCAAGTTTACTCGTGTCCGGCAAAGGATATATTTTTCTGGGGTGATATTCAATTGCCAAAATGGATATACCATTAATCAGTGGTTTCAGCTGTGGCTGGCCAAGTTTAATAGAGTCCGTCAAAGGATATATTATTTTCTGGGGTGAAATTCAATTGCCAAAATAGCAATACCGTCAATCAGTGGTTTCAGCTGTGGCTGGCCAAGTTTAATAGTGTCCGGCAAAGGATATATTTTGTTCTGGGGTGAAATTCAGTTGCAAAAATAGAAATACTGTAAATCTGGTGTTCCAGCAGTGGCTGGTCAAGTTTAATAGTGTCCGGTAAAGGATATATTTTGTTCTGGGGTGAAATTCAATTGCCAAAATAGCAATCCCCTAAATCTGGTGTCCCAGCAGTGGCTGGCCAAGTTTAATACTGTCCGGCAAAGGATATATTTTTTCTTGGGTGAAATTCAATTGCCAAAATAGCAATAGCATAAATCAGTGGTTTCAGCTGTTGCTGGCCAAGTTTAATAGTGTCCATCAAAGGATATCATTTTTTCTGGGGTGAAATTCAGTTGAAAAAAAGCAATCCCCTAAATCTGAAGTCCCAGCAGTGGCTGGCCAAGTTTAATAGTGTCTGGCAAAGTATATATTTTGTTCTGGGTTAAAATTCAATAGCCAAAATAGCAATCCCCTAAATCTGGTGTCCCAGCAGTGGCTGGCCAAGTTCAATAGTGTCCGGCAAGGGATATATTTTGTTCTGGGGTGAAATTCAATAGCCAAAATATCACTCCCCTAAATCTGGTGTCCCAGCAGTGGCTGGCCAAGTTTAATAGTGTCCGCCAAAGGATTTTTTTTTTTTCTGGGGTGAAATTCAATTCAAAAATAGCAATCCTCTAAATCTGGTGTTCCAGCTGTGGCTAGCCAAGTGTAATACTGTCTGCTGTCTGGCAATGGATAGATTTTTTCTGTGGTGAAATTCATATGCCAAAATAGCAATCCCCTAAAACTGGTGTCTCCTCAGTGGCTGGCCAAGTTTAATAGTGTCCGGCAAAGGATAGATAATTTTCTGGGGTGAAATTCAATTGCCAAAATAGCAATCCCCTAAACCATGTGTCCCAGCAGTGGCTGGCCAAGTTTAATAGTGTCCGGCAAAGGATATATTCTGTTCTGGGGTGAAATTCAATAGCCAAAATAGCAATCCCCTAAATCTGGTGTTCCAGCAGTGGCTGGCAAAGTTTAATAGTGTCCGGCAAAGGATATATTTTTTTCTGTGGTGAAATTCAATTGCCAAAATAGCAATCCCCTAAATCTGGTGTCCCCTCAGTGGCTGGACAAGTTTAATAGTGTCCGGCAAAGGATAGATAATTTTTTTCTTGGGTTAAATTCAATTGCCAAAATATCAATAACATAAATCAGTGGTTTCAGCTGTGGCTGGCCAAGTTTAATTGTGTCTGTCAAAGGACAGATTATTTTCTGGGGTGAAATTCAATTGCCAAAATAGCAATACAGTAAATAAGTGGTTTCAGCTGTGGCTGGCCAAGTTTAATAGTGTCCGTCAAAGGATATATTTTGTTCTGGGGTGAAATTCAATAGCCAAAATAGCAATCCCCTAAATCTCATGTCCCAGCAGTGGCTGGCCAAGTTTACTCGTGTCCGGCAAAGGATATATTTTTTCTGGGGTGACATTCAATTGCCAAAATGGATATACCATTAATCAGTGGTTATAGCTGTGGCTGGCCAAGTTTAATAGAGTCGGTCAAAGGATATATTATTTTCTGGGGTGAAATTCAATTGCCAAAATAGCAATACCGTCAATCAGTGGTTTCAGCTGTGGCTGGCCAAGTTTAATAGTGTCCGGCAAAGGATATATTTTGTTCTGGGGTGAAATTCAGTTGCAAAAATAGAAATACTGTAAATCTGGTGTTCCAGCAGTGGCTGGTCAAGTTTAATAGTATCTGGTAAAGGATATATTTTGTTCTGGGGTGAAATTCAATTGCCAAAATAGCAATCCCCTAAATCTGGTGTCCCAGCAGTGGCTGGCCAAGTTTAATAGTGTCCGGCAAAGTATATATTTTGTTCTGGGTTAAAATTCAATAGCCAAAATAGCAATCCCCTAAATCTGGTGTCCCAGCAGTGGCTGGCCAAGTTCAATAGTGTCCGGCAAGGGATATATTTTGTTCTGGGGTGAAATTCAATAGCCAAAATATGACTCCCTAAATCTGGTGTCCCAGTAGTGGCTGGCCAAGTTTAATAGTGTCCGGCAAAGGTTTTTTTATTTCTGGGGTGAAATTCAATTCAAAAATAGCAATCCTCTAAATCTGGTGTTCCAGCTGTGGCTAGCCAAGTGTAATACTGTCTGCTGTCTGGCAAAGGATAGATTTTTTTCTGTGGTGAAATTCATATGCCAAAATAGCAATCCCCTAAATATGGTGTCTCCTCAGTGGCTGGCCAAGTTTAATAATGTCCGGCAAAGGATAGATAATTTTCTGGGGTGAAATTCAATAGCCAAAATAGCAATCCCCTAAACCATGTGTCCCAGCAGTGGCTGGCCAAGTTTAATAGTGTCCGGCAAAGGATATATTCTGTTCTGGGGTGAAATTCAATAGCCAAAATAGCAATCCCTAAATCTGGTGTTCCAGCAGTGGCTGGCCAAGTTTAATAGTGTCCGGCAAAGGATATATTTTTTCTGTGGTGAAATTCAATTGCCAAAATAGCAATACCCTAAATCAGTGGATTCTGCTGTGTATTATTTTCTGGGATTGAAATTCAATTGCAAAAATAGAAATATCGTAAATCTGGTGTTCCAGCTGTGACTGGACAAGTTTCTTAGTGTCCGTCAAAGGATATATTATTTTCTGGGGTGAAATTCAATAGCCAAAATAGCAATCCCCTAAATCTGGTGTTCCAGCAGTGGCTGGCCAAGTTTAATAGTGTCCGGCAAAGGATATTTTTTTTCTGGGGTGAAATTCAATTGGCAAAATAGCAATACCCTAAATCAGTGGTTTCTGCTGTGTATTATTTTCTGGGGTGAAATTCAGTTGCAAAAATAGAAATACCGTAAATCTGGTGTTCCAGCTGTGACTGGACAAGTTTCTTAGTGTCCGAAAAAGAATATATTATTTTCTGGGGTGAAATTCAATTGCCAAAATAGCAATCCCCTAAATCTGATGTCCCCTCAGTGGCTGGACAAGTTTAATAGAGTCCGGCAAAGGATAGATAACTTTCTGGGGTGAAATTCAATTGCCAAAATAGCAATACCGTTAATCAGTGGTTTCAGCTGTGGCTGGCCAAGTTTAATAGTGTTCGGCAAAGGATATATTTTGTTCTGGGGTGAAATTCAATAGCCTAAATAGCAATCCCCTTAATCTGGTGTCCCAGCAGTGGCTGGCCAAGTTTAATAGGGTCCTGCAAAGGATATATTTTATTCTGGGGTGAAATTCAATAGCCAAAATAGCAATCCCCTAAATCTGGTGTCCCCTCAGTGGCTGGACAAGTTTAATAGTGTCCGGCAAAGGATAGATAATTTTTTTCTTGGGTTAAATTCAATTGCCAAAATATCAATAACATAAATCAGTGGTTTCAGCTGTGGCTGGCCAAGTTTAATTGTGTCTGTCAAAGGACAGATTATTTTCTGGGGTGAAATTCAATTGCCAAAATAGCAATACAGTAAATAAGTGGTTTCAGCTTTGGCTGGCCAAGTTTAATAGTGTCCGTCAAAGGATATATTTTGTTCTGGGGTGAAATTCAATAGCCAAAATAGCAATCCCCTAAATCTGGTGTCCCAGCAGTGGCTGGCCAAGTTTAATAGTGTCCGGCAAAGGATATTTTTTTTCTGGGGTGAAATTCAATTCAAAAATAGCAATCCTCTAAATCTGGTGTTCCAGCTGTGGCTAGCCAAGTGTAATACTGTCTGCTGTCTGGCAAAGGATAGATTTTTTTCTGTGGTGAAATTCATATGCCAAAATAGCAATCCCCTAAAACTGGTGTCTCCTCAGTGGCTGGCCAAGTTTAATAGTGTCCGGCAAAGGATAGATAATTTTCTGGGGTGAAATTCAATTGCCAAAATAGCAATCCCTAAACCATGTGTCCCAGCAGTGGCTGGCCAAGTTTAATAGTGTCCGGCAAAGGATATATTCTGTTCTGGGGTGAAATTCAATAGCCAAAATAGCAATCCCCTAAATCTGGTGTTCCAGCAGTGACTGGCCAAGTTTAATAGTGTCCGGCAAAGGATATATTTTTTCTGTGGTGAAATTCAATTGCCAAAATAGCAATCCCCTAAATCTGGTGTCCCCTCAGTGGCTGGACAAGTTTAATAGTGTCCGGCAAAGGATAGATAATTTTTTTCTTGGGTTAAATTCAATTGCCAAAATATCAATAACATAAATCAGTGGTTT
This sequence comes from Bufotes viridis, assembly GCA_033119425.1. Lineage (NCBI taxonomy): Eukaryota > Metazoa > Chordata > Amphibia > Anura > Bufonidae > Bufotes > Bufotes viridis. The sequence goes on from JAKVIS010001079.1 coordinate 23,177, forward strand.
TAGCTGTGGCTGGCCAAGTTTAATTGTGTCTGTCAAAGGACAGATTATTTTCTGGGGTGAAATTCAATTGCCAAAATAGCAATACAGTAAATAAGTGGTTTCAGTTGTGGCTGGCCAAGTTTAATAGTGTCCGTCAAAGGATATATTTTGTTCTGGGGTGAAATTCAATAGCCAAAATAGCAATCCCCTAAATCTCATGTCCCAGCAGTGGCTGGCCAAGTTTACTCGTGTCCGGCAAAGGATATATTTTTCTGGGGTGACATTCAATTGCCAAAATGGATATACCATTAATCAGTGGTTTCAGCTGTGGCTGGCCAAGTTTAATAGAGTCCGTCAAAGGATATATTATTTTCTGGGGTGAAATTCAATTGCCAAAATAGCAATACCATCAATCAGTGGTTTCAGCTGTGGCTGGCCAAGTTTAATAGTGTCCGGCAAAGGATATATTTTGTTCTGGGGTGAAATTCAGTTGCAAAAATAGAAATACTGTAAATCTGGTGTTCCAGCAGTGGCTGGTCAAGTTTAATAGTGTCCGGTAAAGGATATATTTTGTTCTGGGGTGAAATTCAATTGCCAAAATAGCAATACCATCAATCAGTGGTTTCAGCTGTGGCTGGCCAAGTTTAATAGTGTCCGGCAAAGGATATATTTTGTTCTGGGGTGAAATTCAGTTGCAAAAATAGAAATACTGTAAATCTGGTGTTCCAGCAGTGGCTGGTCAAGTTTAATAGTGTCCGGTAAAGGATATATTTTGTTCTGGGGTGAAATTCAATTGCCAAAATAGCAATCCCCTAAATCTGGTGTCCCAGCAGTGGCTGGCCAAGTTTAATACTGTCCGGCAAAGGATATATTTTTTTCTTGGGTGAAATTCAATTGCCAAAATAGCAATAGCATAAATCAGTGGTTTCAGCTGTTGCTGGCCAAGTTTAATAGTGTCCATCAAAGGATATCATTTTTTCTGGGGTGAAATTCTGTTGAAAAAAAGCAATCCCCTAAATCTGAAGTCCCAGCAGTGGCTGGCCAAGTTTAATAGTGTCTGGCAAAGTATATATTTTGTTCTGGGTTAAAATTCAATAGCCAAAATAGCAATCCCCTAAATCTGGTGTCCCAGCAGTGGCTGGCCAAGTTCAATAGTGTCCGGCAAGGGATATATTTTGTTCTGGGGTGAAATTCAATAGCCAAAATATCACTCCCCTAAATCTGGTGTCCCAGCAGTGGCTGGCCAAGTTTAATAGTGTCCGCCAAAGGATTTTTTTTTTCTGGGGTGAAATTCAATTCAAAAATAGCAATCCTCTAAATCTGGTGTTCCAGCTGTGGCTAGCCAAGTGTAATACTGTCTGCTTTCTGGCAAAGGATAGATTTTTTTCTGTGGTGAAATTCATATGCCAAAATAGCAATCCCCTAAAACTGGTGTCTCCTCAGTGGCTGGCCAAGTTTAATAGAGTCCGTCAAAGGATATATTATTTTCTGGGGTGAAATTCAATTGCCAAAATAGCAATACCGTTAATCAGTGGTTTCAGCTGTGGCTGGCCAAGTTTAATAGTGTCCGGCAAAGGATAGATAATTTTCTGGGGTGAAATTCAATTGCCAAAATAGCAATCCCCTAAACCATGTGTCCCAGCAGTGGCTGGCCAAGTTTAATAGTGTCCGGCAAAGGATAGATAATTTTCTGTGGTGAAATTCAATTGCCAAAATAGCAATCCCCTAAACCATGTGTCCCAGCAGTGGCTGGCCAAGTTTAATAGTGTCCGGCAAAGGATATATTTTGTTCTGGGGTGAAATTCAATAGCCAAAATAGCAATCCCTAAATCTCATGTCCCAGCAGTGGCTGGCCAAGTTTAATCGTGTCCGGCAAAGGATATATGTTTTTCTGGGGTGACATTCAATTACCAAAATGGATATACCATTAATCAGTGGTTTCAGCTATGGCTGGCCAAGTTTAATAGAGTCCGTCAAAGGATATATTATTTTCTGGGGTGAAATTCAATAGCCAAAATATGACTCCCTAAATCTGGTGTCCCAGCAGTGGCTGGCCAAGTTTAATAGTGTCCGGCAAAGGTTTTTTTTTTCTGGGGTGAAATTCAATTCAAAAATAGCAATCCTCTAAATCTGGTGTTCCAGCTGTGGCTAGCCAAGTGTAATACTGTCTGCTGTCTGGCAAAGGATAGATTTTTTTCTGTGGTGAAATTCATATGCCAAAATAGCAATCCCTAAATATGGTGTCTCCTCAGTGGCTGGCCAAGTTTAATAGTGTCCGGCAAAGGATAGATAAATGTCTGGGGTGAAATTCAATTGCCAAAATAGCAATCCCTAAACCATGTGTCCCAGCAGTGGCTGGCCAAGTTTAATAGTGTCCGGCAAAGGATATATTCTGTTCTGGGGTGAAATTCAATAGCCAAAATAGCAATCCCTAAATCTGGTGTTCCAGCAGTGGCTGGCCAAGTTTAATAGTGTCCGGCAAAGGATATATTTTTTTCTGTGGTGAAATTCAATTGGCAAAATAGCAATACCCTAAATCAGTGGATTCTGCTGTGTATTATTTTCTGGGATTGAAATTCAATTGCAAAAATAGAAATATCGCAAATCTGGTGTTCCAGCTGTGACTGGACAAGTTTCTTAGTGTCCGTCAAAGGATATATTATTTTCTGGGGTGAAATTCAATTCAAAAATAGCAATCCCCTAAATCTGGTGTTCCAGCTATGGCTAGCCAAGTGTAATACTATCTGCTGTCTGGCAAAGGACAGATTATTTTCTGTGGTGAAATTCAATTGCCAAAATAGCAATCCCCTAAATCTTGTGTCCCCTCAGTGGCTGGACAAGTTTAATAGTGTCCGGCAAAGGATAGATAATTTTCTGGGGTGAAATTCAATTGCCAAAATAGCAATCCCTAAACCATGTGTCCCAGCAGTGGATGGCCAAGTTTAATAGTGTCTGGCAAAGGATATATTTTTTCTGGGCTGACATTCAATTGCCAAAATGCATATACCATTAATCAGTGGTTTCAGCTGTTGCTGGCCAAGTTTAATAGAGTCCGTCAAAGGATATATTATTTTCTGGGGTGAAATTCAATTGCCAAAATAGCAATACCGTTAATCAGTGGTTTCAGCTGTGGCTGGCCAAGTTTAATAGTGTCCGGCAAAGGATAGATAATTTTCTGGGGTGAAATTCAATTGCCAAAATAGCAATCCCCTAAACCATGTGTCCCAGCAGTGGCTGGCCAAGTTTAATAGTGTCCGGCAAAGGATATATTTTGTTCTGGGGTGAAATTCAATAGCCAAAATAGCAATCCCCTAAATCTCATGTCCCAGCAGTGGCTGGCCAAGTTTAATCGTGTCCGGCAAAGGATATATGTTTTTCTGGGGTGACATTCAATTACCAAAATGGATATACCATTAATCAGTGGTTTCAGCTATGGCTGGCCAAGTTTAATAGAGTCCGTCAAAGGATATATTATTTTCTGGGGTGAAATTCAATTGCCAAAATAGCAATACCGTTAATCAGTGGTTTCAGCTGTGGCTGGCCAAGTTTAATAGTGTCCGGCAAAGGATATATTTTGTTCTGGGGTGAAATTCAGTTGCAAAAATAGAAATACTGTAAATCTGGTGTTCCAGCAGTGGCTGGTCAAGTTTAATAGTGTCCGGTAAAGGATATATTTTGTTCTGGGGTGAAATTCAATTGCCAAAATAGCAATCCCCTAAATCTGGTGTCCCAGCAGTGGCTGGCCAAGTTTAATACTGTCTGGCAAAGGATATATTTTTTTCTTGGGTGAAATTCAATTGCCAAAATAGCAATAGCATAAATCAGTGGTTTCAGCTGTTGCTGGCCAAGTTTAATAGTGTCCATCAAAGGATATCATTTTTTCTGGGGTGAAATTCAGTTGAAAAAAAGCAATCCCCTAAATCTGAAGTCCCAGCAGTGGCTGGCCAAGTTTAATAGTGTCCAGCAAAGTATATATTTTGTTCTGGGTTAAAATTCAATAGCCAAAATAGCAATCCCTAAATCTGGTGTCCCAGCAGTGGCTGGCCAAGTTCAATAGTGTCCGGCAAGGGATATATTTTGTTCTGGGGTGAAATTCAATAGCCAAAATATGACTCCCCTAAATCTGGTGTCCCAGCAGTGGCTGGCCAAGTTTAATAGTGTCCGGCAAAGGTTTTATTTTTTTCTGGGGTGAAATTCAATTCAAAAATAGCAATCCTCTAAATCTGGTGTTCCAGCTGTGGCTAGCCAAGTGTAATACTGTCTGCTGTCTGGCAAAGGATAGATTTTTTCTGTGGTGAAATTCATATGCCAAAATAGCAATCCCCTAAATATGGTGTCTCCTCAGTGGCTGGCCAAGTTTAATAGTGTCTGGCAAAGGATAGATAATTTTCTGGGATGAAATTCAATTGCCAAAATAGCAATCCCTAAACCATGTGTCCCAGCAGTGGCTGGCCAAGTTTAATAGTGTCCGGCAAAGGATATATTCTGTTCTGGGGTGAAATTCAATAGCCAAAATAGCAATCCCCTAAATCTGGTGTTCCAGCAGTGGCTGGCCAAGTTTAATAGTGTCCGGCAAAGGATATATTTTTTTCTGTGGTGAAATTCAATTGCCAAAATAGCAATACCCTAAATCAGTGGATTCTGCTGTGTATTATTTTCTGGGATTGAAATTCAATTGCAAAAATAGAAATATCGCAAATCTGGTGTTCCAGCTGTGACTGGACAAGTTTCTTAGTGTCCGTCAAAGGATATATTATTTTCTGGGGTGAAATTTAATTCAAAAATAGCAATCCCCTAATTCTGGTGTTCCAGCTATGGCTAGCCAAGTGTAATACTATCTGCTGTCGGGCAAAGGACAGATTATTTTCTGTGGTGAAATTCAATAGCCAAAATAGCAATCCCCTAAATCTGGTGTCCCAGCAGTGGCTGGCCAAGTTTAATAGGGTCCGGCAAAGGATATATTTTATTCTGGGGTGAAATTCAATAGCCAAAATATGACTCCCTAAATCTGGTGTCCCAGCAGTGGCTGGCCAAGTTTAATAGTGTCCGGCAAAGGTTTATTTTTTTTTCTGGGGTGAAATTCAATTCAAAAATAGCAATCCTCTAAATCTGGTGTTCCAGCTGTGGCTAGCCAAGTGTAATACTGTCTGCTGTCTGGCAAAGGATAGATTTTTTTCTTTGGTGAAATTCATATGCCAAAATAGCAATCCCCTAAATATGGTGTCTCCTCAGTGGCTGACCAAGTTTAATAGTGTCCGGCAAAGGATATATTGTGTTCTGGGGTGAAATTCGATAGCCAAAATAGCAATCCCTAAATCTGGTGTTCCAGCAGTGGCTGGCCAAGTTTAATAGTGTCCGGCAAAGGATATATTTTTCTGTGGTGAAATTCAATTGCCAAAATAGCAATCCCCTAAATATGGTGTCTCCTCAGTGACTGGCCAAGTTTAATAGTGTCCGGCAAAGGATATATTCTGTTCTGGGGTGAAATTCAATAGCCAAAAAGCAATCCCCTAAATCTGGTGTTCCAGCAGTGGCAGGCCAAGTTTAATAGTGTCCGGCAAAGGATATATTTTTTCTGTGGTGAAATTCAATTGCCAAAATAGCAATACCCTAAATCAGTGGTTTCTGCTGTGTATTATTTTCTGGGATTGAAATTCAGTTGCAAAAATAGAAATATCATAAATCTGGTGTTCCAGCTGTGACTAGACAAGTTTCTTAGTGTCCGTCAAAGGATATATAATTTTCTGGGGTGAAATTCAATAGCCAAAATAGCAATCCCCTAAATCTGGTGTTCCAGCAGTGGCTGGCCAAGTTTAATAGTGTCCGGCAAAGGATATATTTTGTTCTGGGGTGAAATTCAATAGCCAAAATAGCAATCCCCTAAATCTGGTGTCCCAGCAGTGGCTGGCCAAGTTTAATAGTGTCCTGCAAAGGATATATTCTGTTCTGGGGTTAAATTCAATAGCCAAAATAGCAATCCCCTAAATCAGTGGTTTCTGCTGTGTATTATTTTCTGGGGTGAAATTCAGTTGCAAAAATAGAAATACCGTAAATCTGGTGTTCCAGCTGTGACTGGACAAGTTTCTTAGTGTCCGAAAAAGAATATATTATTTTCTGGGGTGAAATTCAATTGCCAAAATAGCAATCCCCTAAATCTGGTGTCCCCTCAGTGGCTGGATAAGTTTAATAGAGTCCGGCAAAGGATAGATAATGTTCTGGGGTGAAATTCAATTGCCAAAATAGCAATACCGTTAATCAGTGGTTTCAGCTGTGGCTGGCCAAGTTTAATAGTGTTCGGCAAAGGATATATTTTGTTCTGGGGTGAAATTCAATAGCCAAAATAGCAATCCCCTTAATCTGGTGTCCCCTCAGTGGCTGGACAATTTTAATAGTGTCCGGCAAAGGGTAGATAATTTTCTGGGGTGAAATTCAATAGCCAAAATAGCAATCCCCTAAATCTGGTGTCCCAGCAGTGGCTGGCCAAGTTTAATAGGGTCCAGCAAAGGATATATTTTATTCTGGGGTGAAATTCAATAGCCAAAATAGCAATCCCCTAAATCTGGTGTCCCCTCAGTGGCTGGCCAAGTTTAATAGTGTCTGGCAAAGGATAGATAATTTTTTTCTTGGGTGAAATTCAATTGCCAAAATATCAATAACATAAATCAGTGGTTTCAGCTGTGGCTGGCAAAGTTTAATAGTGTCTGTCAAAGGATATATTATTTTCTGGGGTGAAATTCAATTGCCAAAATAGCAATACAGTAAATAAGTGGTTTCAGCTGTGGCTGGCCAAGTTTAATAATGTCCGTCAAAGGATATATTTTGTTCTGGGGTGAAATTCAATAGCCAAAATAGCAATCCCCTAAATCTCATGTCCCAGCAGTGGCTGGCCAAGTTTAATCGTGTCCGGCAAAGGATATATGTTTTCTGGGGTGACATTCAATTACCAAAATGGATATACCATTAATCAGTGGTTTCAGCTATGGCTGGCTAAGTTTAATAGAGTCCGTCAAAGGATATATTATTTTCTGGGGTGAAATTCAATTGCCAAAATAGCAATACCGTTAATCAGTGGTTTCAGCTGTGGCTGGCCAAGTTTAATAGTGTCCGGCAAAGGATATATTTTGTTCTGGGGTGAAATTCAGTTGCAAAAATAGAAATACTGTAAATCTGGTGTTCCAGCAGTGGCTGGTCAAGTTTAATAGTGTCCGGTAAAGGATATATTTTGTTCTGGGGTGAAATTCAATTGCCATAATAGCAATCCCCTAAATCTGGTGTCCCAGCAGTGGCTGGCCAAGTTTAATACTGTCTGGCAAAGGATATATCTTTTTCTTGGGTGAAATTCAATTGCCAAAATAGCAATAGCATAAATCAGTGGTTTCAGCTGTTGCTGGCCAAGTTTAATAGTGTCCATCAAAGGATATCATTTTTTCTGGGGTGAAATTCAGTTGAAAAAAGCAATCCCCTAAATCTGAAGTCCCAGCAGTGGCTGGCCAAGTTTAATAGTGTCCAGCAAAGTATATATTTTGTTCTGGGTTAAAATTCAATAGCCAAAATAGCAATCCCCTAAATCTGGTGTCCCAGCAGTGGCTGGCCAAGTTCAATAGTGTCCGGCAAGGGATATATTTTGTTCTGGGGTGAAATTCAATAGCCAAAATATGACTCCCTAAATCTGGTGTCCCAGCAGTGGCTGGCCAAGTTTAATAGTGTCCGGCAAAGGTTTTTTTTTCTGGGGTGAAATTCAATTCAAAAATAGCAATCCTCTAAATCTGGTGTTCCAGCTGTGGCTAGCCAAGTGTAATACTGTCTGCTGTCTGGCAAAGGATAGATTTTTTTCTGTGGTGAAATTCATATGCCAAAATAGCAATCCCCTAAACCATGTGTCCCAGCAGTGGCTGGCCAAGTTTAATAGTGTCCGGCAAAGGATATATTCTGTTCTGGGGTGAAATTCAATAGCCAAAATAGCAATCCCCTAAATCTGGTGTTCCAGCAGTGGCTGGCCAAGTTTAATAGTGTCCGGCAAAGGATATATTTTTTTCTGTGGTAAAATTCAATTGCCAAAATAGCAATCCCCTAAATCTGGTGTCCCCTCAGTGGGTGGACAAGTTTAATAGTGTCCGGCAAAGGATAGATAATTTTTTTTCTTGGGTTAAATTCAATTGCCAAAATATCAATAACATAAATCAGTGGTTTCAGCTGTGGCTGGCCAAGTTTAATTGTGTCTGTCAAAGGACAGATTATTTTCTGGGGTGAAATTCAATTGCCAAAATAGCAATACAGTAAATAAGTGGTTTCAGCTGTGGCTGGCCAAGTTTAATAGTGTCCGTCAAAGGATATATTTTGTTCTGGGGTGAAATTCAATAGCCAAAATAGCAATCCACTAAATCTCATGTCCCAGCAGTGGCTGGCCAAGTTTACTCGTGTCCGGCAAAGGATATATTTTTTCTGGGGTGACATTCAATTGCCAAAATGGATATACCATTAATCAGTGGTTATAGCTGTGGCTGGCCAAGTTTAATAGAGTCGGTCAAAGGATATATTATTTTCTGGGGTGAAATTCAATTGCCAAAATAGCAATACCGTCAATCAGTGGTTTCAGCTGTGGCTGGCCAAGTTTAATAGTGTCCGGCAAAGGATATATTTTGTTCTGGGGTGAAATTCAGTTGCAAAAATAGAAATACTGTAAATCTGGTGTTCCAGCAGTGGCTGGTCAAGTTTAATAGTATCTGGTAAAGGATATATTTTGTTCTGGGGTGAAATTCAATTGCCAAAATAGCAATCCCCTAAATCTGGTGTCCCAGCAGTGGCTGGCCAAGTTTAATAGTGTCCGGCAAAGTATATATTTTGTTCTGGGTTAAAATTCAATAGCCAAAATAGCAATCCCTAAATCTGGTGTCCCAGCAGTGGCTGGCCAAGTTCAATAGTGTCCGGCAAGGGATATATTTTGTTCTGGGGTGAAATTCAATAGCCAAAATATGACTCCCTAAATCTGGTGTCCCAGTAGTGGCTGGCCAAGTTTAATAGTGTCCGGCAAAGGTTTTTTTATTTCTGGGGTGAAATTCAATTCAAAAATAGCAATCCTCTAAATCTGGTGTTCCAGCTGTGGCTAGCCAAGTGTAATACTGTCTGCTGTCTGGCAAAGGATAGATTTTTTTCTGTGGTGAAATTCATATGCCAAAATAGCAATCCCCTAAATATGGTGTCTCCTCAGTGGCTGGCCAAGTTTAATAATGTCCGGCAAAGGATAGATAATTTTCTGGGGTGAAATTCAATAGCCAAAATAGCAATCCCCTAAACCATGTGTCCCAGCAGTGGCTGGCCAAGTTTAATAGTGTCCGGCAAAGGATATATTCTGTTCTGGGGTGAAATTCAATAGCCAAAATAGCAATCCCCTAAATCTGGTGTTCCAGCAGTGGCTGGCCAAGTTTAATAGTGTCCGGCAAAGGATATATTTTTTCTGTGGTGAAATTCAATTGCCAAAATAGCAATACCCTAAATCAGTGGATTCTGCTGTGTATTATTTTCTGGGATTGAAATTCAATTGCAAAAATAGAAATATCGTAAATCTGGTGTTCCAGCTGTGACTGGACAAGTTTCTTAGTGTCCGTCAAAGGATATATTATTTTCTGGGGTGAAATTCAATAGCCAAAATAGCAATCCCCTAAATCTGGTGTTCCAGCAGTGGCTGGCCAAGTTTAATAGTGTCCGGCAAAGGATATTTTTTTTTCTGGGGTGAAATTCAATTGGCAAAATAGCAATACCCTAAATCAGTGGTTTCTGCTGTGTATTATTTTCTGGGGTGAAATTCAGTTGCAAAAATAGAAATACCGTAAATCTGGTGTTCCAGCTGTGACTGGACAAGTTTCTTAGTGTCCGAAAAAAGAATATATTATTTTCTGGGGTGAAATTCAATTGCCAAAATAGCAATCCCCTAAATCTGATGTCCCCTCAGTGGCTGGACAAGTTTAATAGAGTCCGGCAAAGGATAGATAACTTTCTGGGGTGAAATTCAATTGCCAAAATAGCAATACCGTTAATCAGTGGTTTCAGCTGTGGCTGGCCAAGTTTAATAGTGTCCGGCAAAGGATATATTCTGTTCTGGGGTGAAATTCAATAGCCAAAATAGCAATCCCCTAAATCTGGTGTTCCAGCAGTGACTGGCCAAGTTTAATAGTGTCCGGCAAAGGATATATTTTTTTCTGTGGTGAAATTCAATTGCCAAAATAGCAATCCCCTAAATCTGGTGTCCCCTCAGTGGCTGGACAAGTTTAAAAGTGTCCGGCAAAGGATAGATAATTTTTTTTCTTGGGTTAAATTCAATTGCCAAAATATCAATAACATAAATCAGTGGTTTTAGCTGTGGCTGGCCAAGTTTAATTGTGTCTGTCAAAGGACAGATTATTTTCTGGGGTGAAATTCAATTGCCAAAATAGCAATACAGTAAATAAGTGGTTTCAGTTGTGGCTGGCCAAGTTTAATAGTGTCCGTCAAAGGATATATTTTGTTCTGGGGTGAAATTCAATAGCCAAAATAGCAATCCCCTAAATCTCATGTCCCAGCAGTGGCTGGCCAAGTTTACTCGTGTCCGGCAAAGGATATATTTTTTCTGGGGTGACATTCAATTGCCAAAATGGATATACCATTAATCAGTGGTTTCAGCTGTGGCTGGCCAAGTTTAATAGAGTCCGTCAAAGGATATATTATTTTCTGGGGTGAAATTCAATTGCCAAAATAGCAATACCATCAATCAGTGGTTTCAGCTGTGGCTGGCCAAGTTTAATAGTGTCCGGCAAAGGATATATTTTGTTCTGGGGTGAAATTCAGTTGCAAAAATAGAAATACTGTAAATCTGGTGTTCCAGCAGTGGCTGGTCAAGTTTAATAGTGTCCGGTAAAGGATATATTTTGTTCTGGGGTGAAATTCAATTGCCAAAATAGCAATACCATCAATCAGTGGTTTCAGCTGTGGCTGGCCAAGTTTAATAGTGTCCGGCAAAGGATATATTTTGTTCTGGGGTGAAATTCAGTTGCAAAAATAGAAATACTGTAAATCTGGTGTTCCAGCAGTGGCTGGTCAAGTTTAATAGTGTCCGGTAAAGGATATATTTTGTTCTGGGGTGAAATTCAATTGCCAAAATAGCAATCCCCTAAATCTGGTGTCCCAGCAGTGGCTGGCCAAGTTTAATACTGTCCGGCAAAGGATATATTTTTTTCTTGGGTGAAATTCAATTGCCAAAATAGCAATAGCATAAATCAGTGGTTTCAGCTGTTGCTGGCCAAGTTTAATAGTGTCCATCAAAGGATATCATTTTTTCTGGGGTGAAATTCTGTTGAAAAAAAGCAATCCCCTAAATCTGAAGTCCCAGCAGTGGCTGGCCAAGTTTAATAGTGTCTGGCAAAGTATATATTTTGTTCTGGGTTAAAATTCAATAGCCAAAATAGCAATCCCTAAATCTGGTGTCCCAGCAGTGGCTGGCCAAGTTCAATAGTGTCCGGCAAGGGATATATTTTGTTCTGGGGTGAAATTCAATAGCCAAAATATCACTCCCCTAAATCTGGTGTCCCAGCAGTGGCTGGCCAAGTTTAATAGTGTCCGCCAAAGGATTTTTTTTTTCTGGGGTGAAATTCAATTCAAAAATAGCAATCCTCTAAATCTGGTGTTCCAGCTGTGGCTAGCCAAGTGTAATACTGTCTGCTTTCTGGCAAAGGATAGATTTTTTTCTGTGGTGAAATTCATATGCCAAAATAGCAATCCCCTAAAACTGGTGTCTCCTCAGTGGCTGGCCAAGTTTAATAGAGTCCGTCAAAGGATATATTATTTTCTGGGGTGAAATTCAATTGCCAAAATAGCAATACCGTTAATCAGTGGTTTCAGCTGTGGCTGGCCAAGTTTAATAGTGTCCGGCAAAGGATAGATAATTTTCTGGGGTGAAATTCAATTGCCAAAATAGCAATCCCCTAAACCATGTGTCCCAGCAGTGGCTGGCCAAGTTTAATAGTGTCCGGCAAAGGATAGATAATTTTCTGTGGTGAAATTCAATTGCCAAAATAGCAATCCCTAAACCATGTGTCCCAGCAGTGGCTAGCCAAGTTTAATAGTGTCCGGCAAAGGATATATTTTGTTCTGGGGTGAAATTCAATAGCCAAAATAGCAATCCCTAAATCTCATGTCCCAGCAGTGGCTGGCCAAGTTTAATCGTGTCCGGCAAAGGATATATGTTTTTCTGGGGTGACATTCAATTACCAAAATGGATATACCATTAATCAGTGGTTTCAGCTATGGCTGGCCAAGTTTAATAGAGTCCGTCAAAGGATATATTATTTTCTGGGGTGAAATTCAATAGCCAAAATATGACTCCCCTAAATCTGGTGTCCCAGCAGTGGCTGGCCAAGTTTAATAGTGTCCGGCAAAGGTTTTTTTTTTCTGGGGTGAAATTCAATTCAAAAATAGCAATCCTCTAAATCTGGTGTTCCAGCTGTGGCTAGCCAAGTGTAATACTGTCTGCTGTCTGGCAAAGGATAGATTTTTTTCTGTGGTGAAATTCATATGCCAAAATAGCAATCCCCTAAATATGGTGTCTCCTCAGTGGCTGGCCAAGTTTAATAGTGTCCGGCAAAGGATAGATAAATGTCTGGGGTGAAATTCAATTGCCAAAATAGCAATCCCCTAAACCATGTGTCCCAGCAGTGGCTGGCCAAGTTTAATAGTGTCCGGCAAAGGATATATTCTGTTCTGGGGTGAAATTCAATAGCCAAAATAGCAATCCCCTAAATCTGGTGTTCCAGCAGTGGCTGGCCAAGTTTAATAGTGTCCGGCAAAGGATATATTCTTTTCTGTGGTGAAATTCAATTGGCAAAATAGCAATACCCTAAATCAGTGGATTCTGCTGTGTATTATTTTCTGGGATTGAAATTCAATTGCAAAAATAGAAATATCGCAAATCTGGTGTTCCAGCTGTGACTGGACAAGTTTCTTAGTGTCCGTCAAAGGATATATTATTTTCTGGGGTGAAATTCAATTCAAAAATAGCAATCCCCTAAATCTGGTGTTCCAGCTATGGCTAGCCAAGTGTAATACTATCTGCTGTCTGGCAAAGGACAGATTATTTTCTGTGGTGAAATTCAATTGCCAAAATAGCAATCCCCTAAATCTTGTGTCCCCTCAGTGGCTGGACAAGTTTAATAGTGTCCGGCAAAGGATAGATAATTTTCTGGGGTGAAATTCAATTGCCAAAATAGCAATCCCCTAAACCATGTGTCCCAGCAGTGGATGGCCAAGTTTAATAGTGTCTGGCAAAGGATATATTTTTTCTGGGCTGACATTCAATTGCCAAAATGCATATACCATTAATCAGTGGTTTCAGCTGTTGCTGGCCAAGTTTAATAGAGTCCGTCAAAGGATATATTATTTTCTGGGGTGAAATTCAATTGCCAAAATAGCAATACCGTTAATCAGTGGTTTCAGCTGTGGCTGGCCAAGTTTAATAGTGTCCGGCAAAGGATAGATAATTTTCTGGGGTGAAATTCAATTGCCAAAATAGCAATCCCCTAAACCATGTGTCCCAGCAGTGGCTGGCCAAGTTTAATAGTGTCCGGCAAAGGATATATTTTGTTCTGGGGTGAAATTCAATAGCCAAAATAGCAATCCCCTAAATCTCATGTCCCAGCAGTGGCTGGCCAAGTTTAATCGTGTCCGGCAAAGGATATATGTTTTTCTGGGGTGACATTCAATTACCAAAATGGATATACCATTAATCAGTGGTTTCAGCTATGGCTGGCCAAGTTTAATAGAGTCCGTCAAAGGATATATTATTTTCTGGGGTGAAATTCAATTGCCAAAATAGCAATACCGTTAATCAGTGGTTTCAGCTGTGGCTGGCCAAGTTTAATAGTGTCCGGCAAAGGATATATTTTGTTCTGGGGTGAAATTCAGTTGCAAAAATAGAAATACTGTAAATCTGGTGTTCCAGCAGTGGCTGGTCAAGTTTAATAGTGTCCGGTAAAGGATATATTTTGTTCTGGGGTGAAATTCAATTGCCAAAATAGCAATCCCCTAAATCTGGTGTCCCAGCAGTGGCTGGCCAAGTTTAATACTGTCTGGCAAAGGATATATTTTTTTCTTGGGTGAAATTCAATTGCCAAAATAGCAATAGCATAAATCAGTGGTTTCAGCTGTTGCTGGCCAAGTTTAATAGTGTCCATCAAAGGATATCATTTTTTCTGGGGTGAAATTCAGTTGAAAAAAGCAATCCCCTAAATCTGAAGTCCCAGCAGTGGCTGGCCAAGTTTAATAGTGTCCAGCAAAGTATATATTTTGTTCTGGGTTAAAATTCAATAGCCAAAATAGCAATCCCTAAATCTGGTGTCCCAGCAGTGGCTGGCCAAGTTCAATAGTGTCCGGCAAGGGATATATTTTGTTCTGGGGTGAAATTCAATAGCCAAAATATGACTCCCCTAAATCTGGTGTCCCAGCAGTGGCTGGCCAAGTTTAATAGTGTCCGGCAAAGGTTTTATTTTTTTCTGGGGTGAAATTCAATTCAAAAATAGCAATCCTCTAAATCTGGTGTTCCAGCTGTGGCTAGCCAAGTGTAATACTGTCTGCTGTCTGGCAAAGGATAGATTTTTTCTGTGGTGAAATTCATATGCCAAAATAGCAATCCCCTAAATATGGTGTCTCCTCAGTGGCTGGCCAAGTTTAATAGTGTCTGGCAAAGGATAGATAATTTTCTGGGATGAAATTCAATTGCCAAAATAGCAATCCCTAAACCATGTGTCCCAGCAGTGGCTGGCCAAGTTTAATAGTGTCCGGCAAAGGATATATTCTGTTCTGGGGTGAAATTCAATAGCCAAAATAGCAATCCCCTAAATCTGGTGTTCCAGCAGTGGCTGGCCAAGTTTAATAGTGTCCGGCAAAGGATATATTTTTTTCTGTGGTGAAATTCAATTGCCAAAATAGCAATACCCTAAATCAGTGGATTCTGCTGTGTATTATTTTCTGGGATTGAAATTCAATTGCAAAAATAGAAATATCGCAAATCTGGTGTTCCAGCTGTGACTGGACAAGTTTCTTAGTGTCCGTCAAAGGATATATTATTTTCTGGGGTGAAATTTAATTCAAAAATAGCAATCCCCTAAATCTGGTGTTCCAGCTATGGCTAGCCAAGTGTAATACTATCTGCTGTCGGGCAAAGGACAGATTATTTTCTGTGGTGAAATTCAATAGCCAAAATAGCAATCCCCTAAATCTGGTGTCCCAGCAGTGGCTGGCCAAGTTTAATAGGGTCCGGCAAAGGATATATTTTATTCTGGGGTGAAATTCAATAGCCAAAATATGACTCCCTAAATCTGGTGTCCCAGCAGTGGCTGGCCAAGTTTAATAGTGTCCGGCAAAGGTTTATTTTTTTTTCTGGGGTGAAATTCAATTCAAAAATAGCAATCCTCTAAATCTGGTGTTCCAGCTGTGGCTAGCCAAGTGTAATACTGTCTGCTGTCTGGCAAAGGATAGATTTTTTTCTTTGGTGAAATTCATATGCCAAAATAGCAATCCCCTAAATATGGTGTCTCCTCAGTGGCTGACCAAGTTTAATAGTGTCCGGCAAAGGATATATTGTGTTCTGGGGTGAAATTCGATAGCCAAAATAGCAATCCCTAAATCTGGTGTTCCAGCAGTGGCTGGCCAAGTTTAATAGTGTCCGGCAAAGGATATATTTTTCTGTGGTGAAATTCAATTGCCAAAATAGCAATCCCCTAAATATGGTGTCTCCTCAGTGACTGGCCAAGTTTAATAGTGTCCGGCAAAGGATATATTCTGTTCTGGGGTGAAATTCAATAGCCAAAAAGCAATCCCCTAAATCTGGTGTTCCAGCAGTGGCAGGCCAAGTTTAATAGTGTCCGGCAAAGGATATATTTTTTCTGTGGTGAAATTCAATTGCCAAAATAGCAATACCCTAAATCAGTGGTTTCTGCTGTGTATTATTTTCTGGGATTGAAATTCAGTTGCAAAAATAGAAATATCATAAATCTGGTGTTCCAGCTGTGACTAGACAAGTTTCTTAGTGTCCGTCAAAGGATATATAATTTTCTGGGGTGAAATTCAATAGCCAAAATAGCAATCCCCTAAATCTGGTGTTCCAGCAGTGGCTGGCCAAGTTTAATAGTGTCCGGCAAAGGATATATTTTGTTCTGGGGTGAAATTCAATAGCCAAAATAGCAATCCCCTAAATCTGGTGTCCCAGCAGTGGCTGGCCAAGTTTAATAGTGTCCTGCAAAGGATATATTCTGTTCTGGGGTTAAATTCAATAGCCAAAATAGCAATCCCCTAAATCAGTGGTTTCTGCTGTGTATTATTTTCTGGGGTGAAATTCAGTTGCAAAAATAGAAATACCGTAAATCTGGTGTTCCAGCTGTGACTGGACAAGTTTCTTAGTGTCCGAAAAAGAATATATTATTTTCTGGGGTGAAATTCAATTGCCAAAATAGCAATCCCCTAAATCTGGTGTCCCCTCAGTGGCTGGATAAGTTTAATAGAGTCCGGCAAAGGATAGATAATGTTCTGGGGTGAAATTCAATTGCCAAAATAGCAATACCGTTAATCAGTGGTTTCAGCTGTGGCTGGCCAAGTTTAATAGTGTTCGGCAAAGGATATATTTTGTTCTGGGGTGAAATTCAATAGCCAAAATAGCAATCCCCTTAATCTGGTGTCCCCTCAGTGGCTGGACAATTTTAATAGTGTCCGGCAAAGGGTAGATAATTTTCTGGGGTGAAATTCAATAGCCAAAATAGCAATCCCCTAAATCTGGTGTCCCAGCAGTGGCTGGCCAAGTTTAATAGGGTCCAGCAAAGGATATATTTTATTCTGGGGTGAAATTCAATAGCCAAAATAGCAATCCCCTAAATCTGGTGTCCCCTCAGTGGCTGGCCAAGTTTAATAGTGTCTGGCAAAGGATAGATAATTTTTTTCTTGGGTGAAATTCAATTGCCAAAATATCAATAACATAAATCAGTGGTTTCAGCTGTGGCTGGCAAAGTTTAATAGTGTCTGTCAAAGGATATATTATTTTCTGGGGTGAAATTCAATTGCCAAAATAGCAATACAGTAAATAAGTGGTTTCAGCTGTGGCTGGCCAAGTTTAATAATGTCCGTCAAAGGATATATTTTGTTCTGGGGTGAAATTCAATAGCCAAAATAGCAATCCCCTAAATCTCATGTCCCAGCAGTGGCTGGCCAAGTTTAATCGTGTCCGGCAAAGGATATATGTTTTTCTGGGGTGACATTCAATTACCAAAATGGATATACCATTAATCAGTGGTTTCAGCTATGGCTGGCTAAGTTTAATAGAGTCCGTCAAAGGATATATTATTTTCTGGGGTGAAATTCAATTGCCAAAATAGCAATACCGTTAATCAGTGGTTTCAGCTGTGGCTGGCCAAGTTTAATAGTGTCCGGCAAAGGATATATTTTGTTCTGGGGTGAAATTCAGTTGCAAAAATAGAAATACTGTAAATCTGGTGTTCCAGCAGTGGCTGGTCAAGTTTAATAGTGTCCGGTAAAGGATATATTTTGTTCTGGGGTGAAATTCAATTGCCATAATAGCAATCCCCTAAATCTGGTGTCCCAGCAGTGGCTGGCCAAGTTTAATACTGTCTGGCAAAGGATATATCTTTTTCTTGGGTGAAATTCAATTGCCAAAATAGCAATAGCATAAATCAGTGGTTTCAGCTGTTGCTGGCCAAGTTTAATAGTGTCCATCAAAGGATATCATTTTTTCTGGGGTGAAATTCAGTTGAAAAAAAGCAATCCCCTAAATCTGAAGTCCCAGCAGTGGCTGGCCAAGTTTAATAGTGTCCAGCAAAGTATATATTTTGTTCTGGGTTAAAATTCAATAGCCAAAATAGCAATCCCCTAAATCTGGTGTCCCAGCAGTGGCTGGCCAAGTTCAATAGTGTCCGGCAAGGGATATATTTTGTTCTGGGGTGAAATTCAATAGCCAAAATATGACTCCCTAAATCTGGTGTCCCAGCAGTGGCTGGCCAAGTTTAATAGTGTCCGGCAAAGGTTTTTTTTTCTGGGGTGAAATTCAATTCAAAAATAGCAATCCTCTAAATCTGGTGTTCCAGCTGTGGCTAGCCAAGTGTAATACTGTCTGCTGTCTGGCAAAGGATAGATTTTTTTCTGTGGTGAAAT
>JAKVIS010001080.1:0-44039 GCA_033119425.1 Bufotes viridis
ATGCTTGATCAATATAAACTGATTTTGAAAGTGTAGTGGAGAAGTATTTTGGATCTTAGTCCTTTATCTCAAGCAGGGATGCCCAAAATGCGGCCCTCCAGCTGTTGTAAAACTATAACTCCCACCATGCCCTAATAGTTGTAGTCTGATAGCTGTAGGCTGTACAGGCATGCTGGGAGTTGTAATTTTGCAACAGCTGGAGCGCTGCAGGTTGGGCATCTATAGCATTCTAAGAGGGAGAAAACTTTCATTTTATTGAAGTCATTTACTTGTAGCATTTTCATATCTTTCCAATCCTATGATGTACCGTACGTGAATTCTCTATACACTTGTGTGGTGAGTACGACTACTGTTTCAATTTCCCTTACTCTTACGCTTAATAGAGAGTTGTGAGGCAATCTTTATCTCTACCTCCTGCATATCAATCTGGACACGGCATATTAGAAGCTGCTTCACAAATTCAAAGGCCGTAAGGTCTGCCAGCAATGAGCCAGGGGATTATGTGACTCATACAGGATAATGAAGACTATGGCAAAACACTCAGAAATGAATTCTGACCAGTGTAATGTGTGTGGTATAAAATACATTTCTCCATTTTTCCCAATATTATGCTTGTTGCTTTCCTGTCCTTAAGACTCACATAAATTGGAAGTAAGGCTGCGGTTAGGCATTTCTCTGGCATGTGGCACTCAGCCCAGAATAATGGGCAGAGGGCAATAAAGGGGAAGACTATTTTATAGACAGTGAGCATGGAATAACCTCACAAGCTGAAGGGGCGAGAGACTTTAAGCACACACTGAAGAGATATATGACTGTACTTAAAATCTGGTATTAATAGATGTCATGCTATTAAATATTTTATGATCCTATACTCAACAATATGACACTGCCATGCATTTTATGGCGCATTTCAAGTATATATGGTAATTGGTTACAAGTAAACATGTTCTATCACATGCTGAAAGGTTACTTGAATTTGCAGGAGTGAATCCCCCGGTGGGCCTCTAAGCAAGGGTGGGCACCCAGTCCCCCACCTCCTGCACAAGTGGCACATTGGACAGTAGACTGAGTGCATTACATACAGATGGCATATTGCGGCATCTCAACCAGTCTATGCTAAATTATCTAACAAAATACCCAGTTTTTTATTATAGATACATCGGATGGCTTAGATGACTTCTAGGCACAGAGATTCGAATTTGCGATATTTTGTGAATTTTTGGCCGAATATTCGCCATAAATTCGCAAATTCGAGAACTCGTAATCTCTTGTCATTATTCACTTGATTGCAAAAATCCGCAATGTAATATATTCACAATAAAAATGTCCGATTAGAATATTCGCGATCAACACTAAGGGGTAGGCAACTTTCCTATTAGTTGCTAGGAATGTTGCTAAGTGCCGATATTCGAGATAAATTTGCAATAAATTCACAATATTTGCGATCAACACTATTCGCGAATATTAATATATAGCACTATATAGCACTATATTCTAAATATTTGCGAATTATCGAAGTGGCAATATTCGCAATTAAAATTCGTAATTTGAATATTGGTGCTCAACACTAGACAGGACAGCCAGTACCTTCTTTTCCCAGGGACCCGTTTTCTTGAAGTCGCTTCAGGAGACCCCTGCTACCTGGCTCACATAGCTAAGAGGATCCTAGTACAAGGCAAGGGCGAGTCAGAAGGATACTGACAGGGTCTCCAGGAGCCTGATGCACAGGCTAGGCAGTGGCTACTACTGAAAAAATGTGTTATGGTGCAGTTTTATGGATGGATTTATAAATGGGGGGTCAGGTAATATTTGCATGTGGCTGTACAGTGGGCCCCCAGAATAAATTTTAGTGGTGGGCAGTGGTGGGCTCTATGCAACCCAGTATGACAGTGCTCTAGTATTTATGAATATCTAGTGATGACAAGGACTGATTTGAGTGAACACAACATATACAATGCTGTAGAATATGTTAGCACTCTAAGACTTTATTCCTGCAACCCTGGGACAAGATGATCAGCGTTTCATCTACGACAGTGTCTGTGAATGGTCTATGTCATCCGTATCCCACATACACCGCTACACTGAAGAGGTATTTCTAGTGCATCTCCTACAAATGGTAAGTGAAAACCACTGATGGAACATAGATGCCATTCATGTTCTTTCATTGGTTTTCAGGGACCCATAGACTTCATAGCGCGATTGAAAAAAGTCCATCAAATTCAACCAAGGTATAGGAGGGGATATGAATAAAGGAAAGGGAAGTCAGGAACTAGACTTCCATACATCTACATAAGGGGTTATCCTGGAAAAGATAATGATCATTATTAAGGTCATTATTATTACATCAGAGGGGGTCTAAGTCCCGCCACAGCCGCCAATCAGCTGTTTCAGGAAGCTGCTGTGCTCACTGAAGGTCTGTTGAGCGATGCAGGCTCCCCGCAGCTCTTCAAGCACACTGCAGTACATTGTATAGTGGCAGTGCTTGGTATTACAGTTCAGCCCCATTGACTTAAATTGGGCTGAGCTGCAACTAGGCCATATGACTGATGTATAGTGATGTCACTGGTCTAGGAAGAGGCTGCGGCGCTCAAGGACTCTAACAGCTGATCAGCTGGGGTCCCAGTTTTCGCACCCCTGCAGATCTGATACTGATGACCTATCCTGAGGATAAGTCATAAATATCTTTTCCTGGATAACCTATTTAAATCTATTGAATTCTAAGAATTTGTTTAAGCCTTTTTTAAAACAGTCAACTGTTCCTGCAGTGACCATGTCATGAGGTAGACTATAGTAACATAGTTCAATCGGTGTGTTTGGCCCACATCATGGACCAAAGTAGTGCATGCTTCTGCTGTCTATCCACTGACCCATGGTCATTAAAATGAATGTATATGTCACATGCACAAGACTGTATCTGTTTTGCAAAATACGGAAACTGTCGTGTGCTGTCTGCATTTTATTTGTTTTCAATCAGTCCGTGGTCTGCATGATCTTTGTGCTTTCTGCAACCATATGTCCGTTCCGCAAAAAGACAAAACATGTCCTATACTTATCTGCAAAATGCGGACTGTGGACCCATTGAAGTCAATAGGTCTGCAAAAATGTGGATTAAACACAAACTGCATCTGTATTTTGTGGCTCTGCGATTTGTGAACTGCAAAATGGATACGTTGTGTGGATAGGACCTAAGGGTGATGTGAATAAGCCTAACAGGAGACAAATAATTACAAAAAAAATAAGTGTCTCTGTGTGCATTATCATTGGGGGCAAAGACTTTACTCCTAGAGGCTCCACTTTCTCTGCAACTGCCGCGCCCTCTGCACTTTGATTGACAGGGTCAGGCATGATGATGTTTATACTGCCTGGCCCTGCCAATCAAAATGGAGAGGGCACAGCAGTTGCAAAGAGACCAGAGCCTCTGGGTGTAATGGCAACGTTCCCGTTGCGCCTAGATGCTCATTTGCATATATTAAAATATTTTTTTTTCTCTGTAATATGGTAATATGGGCACATATGAACATGGAACCAACACAGATGCCTTCAGCTGCCAAGCGCACATGCAGTAGGTCAGCCAGTTTCATAGGAGTTTTTAAAGGCAGAATTGAGGAGTGCAGGGCATGATAAATTCCTCTTGATGAACCACTGATATTCATCGAAAGTGGTTTACTGGTGCATTATTAGGAGTCATATTTTAAATATGATGCTATTAAGTCAGTATATATTACTGCAATTGGAAAATAAGTAGCCAATTGTACAGCGGGTGAATTGGTTCATGCTGCACACAGTGTACATTACTATAAAAAGATTAGTTGGCAGTGGGTTTAAAAAACAAAGCAGAAGTGATTTTGCGAGTCATAAAATGAATAATGTTTCTGTTGACAACATAATCTTCTACCACATATTGAGGAATAATATTGGGCCTTACAAATGTAGACAATCAATAACCTTCTGATCAGAGAAAAACATTCTTCATATTCTGATATGTGAAAACGATCTTTATTTATGTCTCAATTCTGAAAGTGGAACTTAATTAAAATTAATGTTATGTCTCCAAAATTATATCTCTTCTGAACCTACTTGATTAAGCCTTCCAAAGATTTAATTAGCCGCCTACAAACTTTTATTTAACTAATTATCTTTGGTCACAGTCCTAAGTACATGGCACTAAAGCAAACATTTTGTACAGAAATTTGAAAAGGGTAGGCTGGCTTTTGTGCAGCTCTAGGGCTACTTCTACAACATTGAACAAGCGTGGACAAATTTATTTTTCTATACTTGTAATTTCTTTTCAAGTTAAACAGAAAATTCTTTACTACTTCTTTAAAGGTAAAGATTATCCATCCTTTTAATGCGTGTGGAATACATATACCACTTTGCGTGCTATTCATAAGATATGTTGAAAAGTCAGGTATCTTACTAGTATTAGTGGCTACACCAACCAGACCCTGATATGGCCAAATGTTCTGGATCCAGAGTAACAGAAACTTCCCAAATTCATTGCCTGGGAGTCAAAGGGACATACTTGTATGAAACACCTTTATGTAGATGGAAACTTTAAATCTTTCAAACAGCTTTAGCAGGAGTTCAATTTCCCTGGTGACTTGAATGGGACAGAGCTTACAGTACCTCTCTAGGCCACCATACAATATATGGAGCTGTGTTAGTTGTGGTACACCTCTACTCCTTCTATCAGCTCAATACGGGAGACACCAGGAGCTGGACTGTAACGATCTGATCTTGATGACATATCCAAAGGGTATGGTAGGCCATCAATATTGAAGTCTTGGAAAACCCCTTTAAATCTAGATTAGTTGTAATGTAAACAGCAGCATTTTATAAATGAGTGGATCCAACAACTAAACGGCAGCTTGGTTTCCATAAGATATAAAAACAGTTATGTATTTCTAATTGAGATTTGTAGTGAAAAAAAATCCAACTTCATTGCACCGAAGAGCCGTGCCATTGGCAAAGTGAGATAAATAAATCATGTACATGTTCAGGTAAATTATATACATCACACATCCTAAGGGATATTCTCTTACTTAGCTGGAGGGTTAAAATTCTTGGATGCATTGAAAAAGAAGACAAATGGAAACTTTCAATCTGCTTCTCGCCAACCTGAAGCTATTGGTAGCTTGAATTCCAAAGTAATTTCCTCTCGTTTGATGCATAACTCAATTAAATGACTATTGCCAAAGAATATATGATTAGCACAAAAGAAGATTTTATAAACTTATTTAAAGATGAAGGACCATGAAAGTATGTGCTTCAGTATGCAGTGCGAAACTGCAGTTGTGCATTTAGATTTATAGTAAATGGAACATTTATTTTAACAAATATTTAATATTTTAGGACATTTATATTACTTGTTGTTTTTTGTTTTGTTTGTTTTGTCCAAGATTGTGTGACTCCAAAGGGGTTGTCCACCTTTGGGGAACCTTTTGGTCAAACACCCCCACATCACCAGACCTGTGGAGGGATGCATACTTACCTGCTGCTCCACTCCACCAGCGGAGGTGGATCTCCGTGGCAGGGAGCATGTAAGTATGCTTTGTTCCACAAGTTCATCAATGTGGGAGGTCTGACCGAAAGTAGCACAAAAGGTGGACAAACCCTGTAAAGTCACACAGTCTTGGGCTTTAAAAAATGGTAATGTAAAAATCCTAAAATATGAAATATCCTTTAAAACTATTTATTCAATATAAATCCAAATGCTCATCTGTAGTTTTACACTACATACTGTAAGGGATCGTCTCTTATTTGGGGGTCATTGTCACACACGTCTTCATGGACACCAGGATTTAGGGGCCAAACTGTGCTTTATTGTGGCACACAGCATAACAACAAAACATACAAAAACCAAAATAAACACCTTGCCCGGCTGGGCCCTGACTACACATTACGTGGCCCTGACTCAACTACAGAACCCTGTTCACACACATGCTCACATGTGGTTTTCTCAGCCCAGTCCAGCAGCCTCGAATCTGGGACACAATAATAACTTTTGGGGGAATGTGGCCCAGAAGACCTCCAGATTCAGGCTGTGCAACCCTCGCTCCAGTAGGCTTCGCTAGGTCCCCCAAACCAGGCTATGCAAGCCTTGTGGTCCCTCAGCCCCCCTTGGTTGTTACCACACGGAGCCTCTCAGACTCCAGGTCTCTGTATTCCAGAGAATCTCTTCCCCCAGACTGACATACTGGGCAGTGCTCTATGCCAGCCTGAATACAGCAGGCCTCACCTGCGATCACCTTAGGTGAAAGGGAAAACCCGTACTGGAAGGGTGTGGACTGGTCCCTTTACCAAGCCTAGCCATCAGTCCCGGTAAAATCCAGCCCAGAACAAATAACCAAATCTGTCTCAGCAAACTATGCTTTGATGAGACCACTGCTGCCCACTGGATTTTAGTTGTCTCATCCTGCTGAGGTGCCTGAATGGGAGAAACACACCTTCCAGCACTGTTCACATTATCACAATACTAAAGCACACAGTTTTGTGGTGACTCAACTTTAAATAGGTTTATAGGATCTTTTTCTAAGTATTCTTTCCTCAGCAGGTATGGCCGAAAGTGGACAACCCCTTTAAGACCCTGCATTTCTACTAGACCAAATCTAGATCACATAATATTCTTAAAACATCCCATGGGCTCATGCACTTGACCATTTTATGGCTTACTTTTGTACAGATCCATAAAGCTTGTGGATTCACAAGAGCATATACGGGATGTATTATCTGTTTGTGTGACTTGCGTGTGTCATGGCGTGATTCTCACTACAGTACATTATAGGGATCTATAATCCAGGTCCAACAACCGCCACCGCCACTGATCAATTATTTGAAGAAGCTGGGGCGCTACAGCCTTCTCACAGCGAACCAAGCTCAATGCCATGCATTGTATAGTGGCTGTCCTTTATTATTGCAGCTCAGGCGCATTCACTTGAATGGGACTGAGCTCCACATAGGCCATGTGACTGATGAATTAGGACGCAGCACTCACCAGAGAGACACAACCTCATCACACAGCTAACTGGTGGGGTGCTGGAAACATCAATATTCTACTCTGGGAAAAAACCCTTTAAAACAGCAGTCAGACCATGACACAAGCGAGTAACATAGATAGTTAATACATCCTGTATAAGCCTGTGGATATCTGGCCTCCTAGGGTTTTTTTTTCCATATGACTCCAACTTCATACAGAGGTTTTTATTTAAAGTTCAAATCTGACAGAAAAAAATGTAGCACACTCATTTGGTGGCTTTAATTTTGCATACATACAGCACAGACAAGGAGTGGTACTGCTGCTTCATAATACTCTGCGATCTTTTCTTAGAACTCTGCATTTTGTCATTTTTCTGTTATTCCTATAAATTTATCAATAGATTAACAACTGTTACCAACTGGAAGTGTGTCCCTACACACTTTGCAATCAGTTCTGTGGATTCCATTACCACGGACCATAACGTAATTCTATGACGGAATGCATAATTCATTCATTATTCATTCCGTCATAATAGAAGTCTATGGACTCCAAAACGGATCCGTCCCATTTCCATTATGTAAGGGAGTCCTCTCCTGCATAACGGAAACTGGACGGATCCGTTATGCAGGCCACAGACTTCAATATATGACGGAATGAATAACGGAATGCTTCTAAAGGCATTCCGTTATGCATTCCGTCATAGAATTGAGTTATGGTCCGTGGTGCGCAATTCTGCCTTTACCACCAAACGAAGTGCAAACGAATTTCATAACATGAAATTCACTCATCTCTAGACACAAGTTTGAGATCCATGTTTCCCACTCTCTGTTTTAATATTACTGGCTGCACAGAAGTCTTAGTAAGCGCTGTAATGCCTAAAACAGAATTTATTTCTCTTGGGGAATCTAAACCAAGCCATAATAGGCAAAGTATCACCGCTTATTTTGATTGAACGCAGCATATTCCCATCTGTATCTTGGGAACAAACGAAAATGCCCTTAAATGTTATCTCTGACAAGTACCCACAGATACAGAGCACATTTTGTCAGAGTTTCTCATTTCTTCATTAACCTCGTAGCTGAGGCTGAAGTATCCAAATTTAACTTCAGCAGAATACACTTAAAAATGTTTTAGATCTAGAGTGAATAGCAAAAGCAGATATTATCTGAGAACCATGGCTAATTTGGAAAGATAATTAAGTATACATTTAAGACAAATGTTCCTCACAATTACCACTGTAGATCTGCAACAGTTTTTCCAAGTAGCTATAATTGCAAAATTTCTATATAATTTAATAGCATACGTAGTAGTAGCTGACAGGCAGTCGTAAGGTGCATATGAGAAGAAAGCCTTATAATTTTCCATTAGAAATATTGGTAATATTGGTTCATTTCGTTACAGAAAATACATAATATTGTATTATAGTTTCAGGTTTGAAGAAATCATCAGAGGGGTTTTAGAAATTGGGTATCTCCACTACAGATAAGAGAAGTATTAAAAAATCTAATGACTTCGTCACATATCAAATTTCTTTGTAAGTAGTGGGTGTGCCGTTTCCAGTCATTGTACCCCTCAGATGCTACCTTAATAGCTGATCGCAGCATCTGATATAAATAACAGAGTGTTAATTTAAAAAAAAAATCATACTCACCTCATCAATTTGCTCGCGATGGGCCGGCCTCCTTCATGCTTGAAGATCTAGCGCGAAATCTTGCGCTGCTCATGATAAGATCATCACGCCGGCCGGCGAGGGGATGTCATACGTCACCGCGGACAGGATATTGTGCGAGATCTTCAAACAAGATGGTGTGGCCAGTCCTTCGCAAACAAATGGATGAGATACGAATGATTTTTTTCACTACCATGAAGCACGAATTTATCCTGAAATCCAGATTCGCTCAACACTAATCTCCACCAATATCCATAGATGGAGGTCCATGGTGTAGCTCCGTTACTGAAAGTGCTGTTTTTTTTATTTTTATAGAAAAGTAAGTCTCCAATCCCCATGCAAATATACTATATTAGGAATGAATCAGCTCAGAATTATGGACATCATAGTAAATTAGCAAATGTAACCTGTTACCAGTGCAATCTGCAGGCAGCATGTTATACAGCTGGAGGAGCTGAGCAGATTGATATATACCAGTAGTTTGTCGGAAAAGATTTAGTAAAACCTGCAATTTATTCATTAAAATAGTGGCTCTTTCTTTTCAATTGCTGACCAATGGCATCCCAGATGCGCTTGATAGGGCACAAGTCCAGGGACACTGCAAGTTATGGTAGCATATTTAGGCCATGTAGGCAGCTTACAGTTGCAAGAACAACATGCAGTCTGGTATTGACCTGTTGAAAAATGTATCCTAGGACACTTTGGAGATGTGGCCATACCACTGGTTCCATGACCAAATGAATGTAACACCAACTTGTTAGTGTACTTGAAATGAAGAAGACTAGAGAGGTCCGGCTCCATACATTATGCCAACCTACACTATAATCCCGGGAGTAGGACCGTTGTGATGTTCCTGTGTGAATGCCTTTTCCAGGGTTGCACCTACCCTTTCTGCTGCCTGAGGTGAAAACTGAAAAGGTGCCCCCCCCAATTCCAATTTCTTAACCTAACTTCTTTGCCACAATGAAAGCGCTCACTGCCCATGGCTCTACCGCTGCCCCCCTCTTGCCCCTACTTGGTGGTGCCTGAGGCGATGGCCTCACCTGGCCTCATTGGTGGTGCACCCCTGGCCTTTTCATGGAGTTACCCTCTTTGCTCCAGATGAATCTCTGGCTATCATTGAGTCTGAAACAAACATGGGACTTCTGTCTAAAGCTCTGATAAGCCTACATTTCAACCTCCATTTCCATTTTGCTGTCATCACGATAGCCTTTAGAGTGTGGTGGCGTGAAGTCAATGAAACACCCGTAGCTGGATGTCTGGCTCATAACCCAATGTTGTGCAGATGCCTTCTGACGGTTTGTGTAGACACTGTTTTCTGTCCTAGGCTTGGGATGTGACGTCCAATTTCACTTAAAGTACAGAATGGATCAATATGCTCCTTTCTTCTAATCAGATGAGCTGCCTGTGCAGAGGTTTGCCCTGCTGGGAATTCCAGTTCGTTATTGTTCTCCCAAACACCTGGCTAGGCAATGCTGAACAGTGCTGACATCTTCGGCTTCACGCACAGTGATATGCTGGACTGATAAACCAAGTTATCTCAGTTCAAGGATTCTGCCCCTCCGCTTGTGACCAATGGCAATAACTAGCACGTTGGCAAACAGAAGGCATTGCACAATCATGCCACATGACTTGATACAATTTTTGTGGCTAAAAAACTTTGCTTTCATTCTGGAGCTAGGTGCTTAAAAATTTGATCATCTGCCGATCTTAGCGCTATCTGCTACTTCCTCAATTTGTATAACTTTACAATTTGTTCTTAGTGGTGTTGAAATTTCAGTTGAGTTGAGGAGTTTGGCCAATCCAGCACCTTTACTCTCAGTTTTTGTAGCAAGGCAGTAGTTTTCTTGGAGGTGTGTTTGGGGTTGTTATCATGTTGAAATACTGCCCTGCGGCCCAGTTTCCAAATGGAGGGGATTATGCTCTGCTTCATATGTATGTCACAGAACATATTGGCATTCATGTTTCCCTCAATGAACTGTAGCTCCCCACAACTGGCAGCACTCATGCAGTCCCAAACCATGACACTCCCACGACCATACTTGACTGTAGGCAAGACACACTTTATCTTTGTGCTCCTCACCTGGTTGATGCCACCCATGCTTGACACCATATTATGAATCAAATAAGTTTATCTTGCTCTCATCAGCCCGCAAGACATGGTTCCAGTAATCCATGTCCTTAGTCTGCTTGTCTTCAGCAACTGTTTGTGGGCTTTCTTGTGCATCATCTTTAGAAGAGGCTTCCTTCTGTGAAGACAGCCATGTAGACCAATTTGATGCAGTGTGCGGCGTATGGTCTGAGCACTGACAGTCTAACCCCTCTACCCCTTTAATCTCCGCAGCAATTCTGGCAGCACATCTGAATGGAACCTGTCTTGTTAAACCGCTGTATGGTCTTGGCCACTGTGCTGCAGCTCAGTTCCAGTGTGTTAGCAATCTTCTTATAGCCTAGGCCATATTTATGTAGAGCAACAATTCTTTTTTTCAGATCCTCAAAAAATTATTTGCCTTGAGGTGCCATGTTGAACTTCCAGTGACCAATATGAGAGAGTGTGAGAACGATAACTTGAAATTTAACACCTGCTACCCATTCACACCTGAGACCTTGTAACACTAGGGAGGGAAAATGGATAATTGGTCACAATTTTTCCATTTTCACTTAGGGGTATACTCACTTTTATTACCAGCAGTTTAATGAATGTGTGTTGAGTTATTTTGAGGGCACACCAAATTTACACTGTTATACTAGCTGTACACTGACTAGTTTACATTATATCAAAGTGTTATATCTTCAGTGTTGTCCCATGAAAAGATATAATAAAATATTTACAAAAATGTGAGGGGTGTGCTCTCTTTTGTAATATACTGTATATATACTGGTATATATATAAATATATATATATATATATATATTGTGGGGACTCGCTCTGGTAGACAAGGTAGGCGGGTGCAGTATAGAGGCAAAAACACGTTGTAAATCAATCTGCAGTGTTTATTCACACTTTAGGCACAACACAACAGTCACTTTTCAGGCTTGGTGCATGTTCACACACAGAAAACAAAACAGTGTTGGTGCTTGATCTTGCATGGCAAAACAGAAACAAAGTTCACCTGGAATCCTAGGTGTCAGTTCACACCTGGCTGAATGCTCGGCAACACAAAAAGTCCACTGGCAGCCTTTAGATGGCCTGCTCTCCTGACACACACGTCTCAGCTTTTCAGCCCAGCACAAGGCTCAGAACCCAAACACACAGAGAGAGCTTTGCATAAACCCAGCTGTCTTTTGAAGGCAGCTAGGTCTTAACCAAAAACCCGGTCCGGCACTTAAAATCCGGTCCAGTATTTGCCGTCACCTAGCTGCAATCAACCCAGCAGCACAGGCTGAGAGGAAAATACCTGTTTTTTATCACCAAACCTCTCACTGTGTCACAATATATATACATATATATATATATATATATATATATATATATATATTACTCACAAATAGTTAGGGATATCTGGCTTTTGGGTGAAATTTATGTAACATAAAAAGTTCATGCTACAGTGATATTATATCATGAAAGTAGGGCATTTAAGTAGAATCATGCAGTGCTGATTTCCTCATCTTAAACAATGTATTAAAAAATAAACCAACAATAGTGATGGGTATAACCCCCACAAAAAATGACAACGTCTCAAAAACTTGTCATGTGGCCTTGAGCAACAATGTCTTAAGCTGTTCACATGTTGACTTATCTGCTGAGGCATGGCATCCCACTCCTCTTGAGTTTCTGGGGTACAGAGTTACAAGCCTCAACATGGCAACTCAGCTAATACCATAGGTTTTCAATGGGATTCAGGTCTGGAAAAAGTACAGGCCACTCCATTTGAGATACCCCATTCTCCAGCAGCCATTCCCTAATTATGTGACCTCAATGAGCTGACCCATTGTCGTCCATTAAGATGAAATTAGGCCTGTGTTGTTCATGCAGAGGCACAATGACTGGATTAATGATGTTATTCAAGTAGTATGGGCTTGTCACTGTACCATTCACAAAGTGTAGGCCATTCTGTATTGACTAGACACATCCTGTCCACACTGTAATATCACCACCACCACCAAAGGCTCGTCTGGTGACAACAGTGGCTGATGCACAGTGCTCTCCTTGACATCTCCAAAATCGCAATTTCTGCTCAGCGTGAATCGACTTTTATCAGTAAACAACACTGAGGCCCACTGGTCCCTCATCCAGTGTAGATGCTCCCTGGCCCATGCAAGACTATGCCTTTCTGTGACTCTTCCAGTCTCTCTGGGTCACGCCTCGGGGATCATAGTAAGACCACCGACACGCCTGGCGTCAAACTTATGAAAACCACATGAGAAAACAATGGAGATTTATTACAAAATATCAAGAACAGAACATAACATGAGCTCAATGTACTGTGCATGCTCAGTGTATGAGAACCCACGGCGCCACTGACTAGCAATACTCTGGAGGGGAGTATCTAAGCAACACCCGGATTTCCCTAGGGCCCCAGATGGTAGTGATAGGCTTTGCCAGAAGGTAGTTGCCGGGGTCGACTCCAGAGCATAAACTAGTCAGTGACATAAGGGACCGGCGGACTACAGGTACTGACAGTACATTAAGTGAGGCAACAAGAAATACAAAAGCATGGCATAACAAACACGAAAGGCAAGTACAGGCATGGCACTGCAGCATCGAAACTGCAGTACAGGCGTTGCTCATGGCAACCAGCAGCATGAGAGCTGCAGCACTTGCATTGTCCATGGCAACCAGCAGCTAGAGAGCTGCAGCAAGGGCATTGCCATGAGCAGAGAACATTCCCCCTCCGAGGAACGACAGACCCCCTTCCGGAGCAGCTAGGACATACACAAGAAATAGCAAGAACATAACATAGCATAGCTAAGACAGGGCATAGCTGAGACAAAAGCGAGACCAGCAGAGCATAGCCAGAAACGAGGAAAGGCCGGAGAATACTAATTAACAAGTAGGCAGAACCACAATGGAGAAAGACAGACAAAGTCCCCAAGGGTCAGCAGCGTGGGGGAAGCAAAACATGAACACAGAAGCAGGACTGACAGGACAGACCCAAATCAAGGAAAAGCTGACCTTGGACTGAGAGAAACACAGGAATAAATGCAGATCTGTGAGTGCAGCTAAGAAGCCACACCCATGGGGCAGACAGGAAAGGTTAATTCCAAACATACTAGAAAAGAGAGTTAACCCTTACAGCACAGGAGGGACTGCAGCAAGAGAACTGCAGTACAAACAGTGGTGTTGCTAGGGCTGGTGTCACCCGGTGCAGTAGAAAATGGTGTCACCCCCCCCCCAAAAGCACAACACCCCCCCATCGGCAATCTGTCTGCATAGCCCCCCCCCCCCACGTCAGCTGTCTGTTTACTATCCAAACCCCCATCCATGTTATCGCTTGGGTTCAAACTATAGCACCCCCAACAGCCCCCCCCACCCCCACCCCAACCCCCGGCGATCTGTCTTCTGTCTGCTTAGCACCCCCCACATATTTGCATACATATTTGCATACATATTTGCATACATATTATATTCTGTGCTATCCAGAATACAGCACCACATACCTTACATCCAGTAACTTCTCTGATGCAGACCTTCTCTTTCCTCATCTTCTCCTTTAAGTCCCCAATGTGCCAGCCATGCCCCCAGTGTCCCCCATGTGCCAGCAATGCCCCCATAGTGTCCCCCATGTGTCAGCAATGCCCCTATATTGTCCCCCATGTGCCGGCAATGCCCCCATAGTGTCCCCCATGTGCCAGCCATTGCCCCATAGTGTCCCCCATGTGCCAGCAATAATGCCCCAAAGTGTCCCCTTTATGCCAGCAATGACCCCCCAGCGCAGCCCAGCCCAGCGCCTCACAGAAAAACAAACAAACAAAAGAAAGAAAGCGTAGCTAAAAATGACTGGGCACCACAGCAAAAAATTGTATGGGCCCCCCCCCCACCCCATAGCTAAAAAAATTTAATGGGCCCCCCCCTCCCGGATCTCCCACCCCCATATACCCATTGGATCCCCCACCCCTTCCAGAGCTTCCACCCAAACACCCCTCCAGGTCCTCCCATCCCAACATCCTCACACCCCTCCCTAGATCCCCACTAAGTGTCATCCACACATCCCCCCTAAGTGTCATCCACACATCCCCCCTAAGTGTCATCCACACATCCCCCCTAAGTGTCATTCACACATCCCCCCATCAGTGTCATCCACACATCCCCCATCAGTGTCCTCAACACATACCCCCCCATCAGTGTCCTCAACACATACCCCCCATCAGTGTCCTCAACACATACCCCCATCAGTGTCCTTCACACATACCTACATCAGTGTCCTGCACACATCCCCCATCAGTGTTCTGCACACACACCCCTATCAGTGTCCTGCACGCATCCCCCCATCAGTGTCCTCCACACACACCCACGGACAGAATCACACCTGAAAGCCGCTGGCAGCAGCCAGCACAACCATAGTCACGGTGAACTGCACCGTGACACTCTGTATCTCTGTTGCAACCTGCTGATGCTTTATGGTCAGTGACCACTTTTGTCTGAGAACATCCTGCTTGAAGCCTTGCAATGGCGAGGTACTGTTGATCAATTCTTAGGTTTCGAGGTACTGTTGATCAATTATTAGGTTTCATCTTGGTCTCATGATGTCAAAATGTGAACCGCATGATGAGGAGGACTGTTTAAATACCAATTTTTATTGAACCAAGAAATTTATTGGGTAATTTATAGATCAAACACATCTTGTGAATTTTGCTCCTTGTTAGAGAACAGCAAGTTTTGCAAAAAGTACTGAAAGATTAAACAATTGGACATGTGCATTCAAAAGTCTAAAGAAGGTCACATAAAGTTCACCTGTAAAGGTTAGAGTGCATTTTAGGTTCATCCTGACACTTCACCCACAAGCCAAATATCCCTAACTTTTTGTGAGTAGTATATATATATATATATATATATATATACTGTATATATGTATATATATATATATATATATACAGTAGCATGCAAAAGTTTTGGCACCCCTGCCCAAGTTAGATATGACACATTCCCTTTGCAATTTTTATTTTTATTTTCATCTTTTACATTTTCAAAATAACAAAAAATGAAAAGGACCTGAACAAAGCTTTGGGCACTCTGCATGGTTAGTACCTAGTAGCACCCATTTGGGTGCTTTTAAATGCTTTTTGTAGCCAGTAAAGAGTCTTTTAATTCTTATTTAAGGGATTTTAATCCATTCTTTCTTGGAAAGGTCTTCCAGTTCCGAGATTCCTGGGCCTTCTTGCATGCACTGCTCTTTTGAGGTCTTTCCACAGATTTTCAAAGATAGTTAGATCAGGGGACTGTGAGGGCCATCATAAACCCTTCAGCGTCTACCTTTTGTGTTAGTCTATTGTGAATTTTGAGGTTAGTATCATAATCCATTTGTAGACGCCATCCTCTTTTCAACTTCAGCTTTTTACAGTTGGTGTTATGTTTGGTTCCAGGATTTGCTGGAATTTCATTGAATCCATTCTTCCCACTACCCATTAAATATTGGAAAGGATGGAGCCCTTGTGGGGGTTCACACCCTTAGTGGAGACACTATATCGGTGCAACAGAACGACCAGGTGAGTATTCGATTCAAACTTCTCTTTATTTGACAACGCGTTTCGGAGCTTGTTAATACTCCGTTTTCAAGTCTTAGGTGCCGATGGCCAGAGGTTGCAGATGCGTCCCGCTTTCTATGTTGCTGGGCACGGACCTACCATGAAATGTTCCAGGTGTCATTGGCTGCAACACAAGCCCAAAGAATGATGATCCACCCATGTGCTTAATGGTTGGAGAGGTGTTCTTTTCATGAAATTATGTGCCCTTTTTTCTCCAAACATACCTTTGCTCATTGTGGCAAAGAGTTCTATTTTAACCTCATCGGTCCACAGGACTCAAATGCATCAGGCTTGTTCAGATGTTCTTTGGCAAACTTCTGATGCTGAATTTTGTGGTGGGGATGCAGAAAAGGTTTTCTTCTGATGACTGTTCCATGAAGGCCATATATGTGCAGGTGCTGCTGAACAGTAGAACAATATACCACAGCTCCAGAGACTGCTAAATCTTCCTGAAGGTCTTTTGCAGTCAAGCTGGAGTTCTAATTTGCCTTTCTAGCAATCCTACGTGCAGCTGTCTCTGAAACTTCTCTTGGTCTTCTAGACCTTCTCTCGACTTCCACTGTTCCTTTAAAGTGCCATTTCATAATTACATTTCAAACTGAGGAAATGGCATCCTGAAAAAGATTTGCTATATTCTTATAGCCTTCCCCTGTTTTGTGGGCTCAGCGATTTTCTGAGTGTTTGGCAGATGGTGAAGTTGTGGTGTAGTCCAGCTATCAGAGAAAGGAATAGCCTTCTCCAGCATGGATCCTTGGTGTGTTCACACCCAAAGTAGACCAAAGAAATATGGAAATGGATCCAGTAAAATGTGATATCTTCTTTATTGCAAGGATCACATAAAAAAAAGCAAGTCATTGTGTTTGATGCGTTTCAACCGAAACATCTGTGTTAATCATAGACTGTCTATCATTAAGATGGAGGTTTTGGTCGAAATGCATCAGCGCCATGACTTTGTGCGGTTTTTAATGTGATTCTTAAAATAAAGAAGATATGACATTTTTCTCGCTGGATCCATCTCCATATTTGTTTACACTGAACATGGTGTCTGAGCTAAAGGCAGAATGTTATACAGCAAGAAGAGCTGAGCAGATTAATATATAGTTTTCTGGCAAAAGATTTAGTATAACTTGTATTTCATCAATTTAAATTCCTGCTCATTCTGGGCTTTGAAGTCAAGGAGGCGGTCCTATCAGTGATTGACAGATTTCCCTCTATGTCTGTATATGCAGAGATAGCTGTCAATCACTGATAGGATGGCCTACTTGAATTCTAAGCTCAGAATAAGCAGGAATATAAATGTATAAATTATAAGTGCTACTGAATCTTTTCCACAAAGCTCTACATCAATCTGCTCAGCTTCTCTTGCTCTATAACTTGCTGCCTGTAGATTATTTTGCATTTTTATGGTGACAGGTTTCTTTTAAGTGGGCTGCCCCAGACGTAGGCATAATTTGGTGGCAGGACAGAGAGTTTAATACTCTTGGTTTGAGGGTCCCAAGGGAGTTTGGGCTGCAGAGATTTTACAGCCCGGAAACATGTGGCTGGCTGAGAGTTGGGAGCCAGAGGTTGGGAAAGAGGTTGGTCATTCGAAGCAGAGTGTGGCTCTTAAGATATGTCTGGTATCCCCAAAACCAGAATTGGAGCCAGTGGTGGGGGCAAGTGGCAGAAAACCACCAACATCCAAAGAATTTCAGCAGAGCAGAGGATTCCCATATCCCTTGAACAGTGGAGAAGGATGTTACTCCTGTTCTTGGAACGTTCAAGAATGTTCCACTGCAGACAGGAGATGGTTGTGCAAATGCAAAGAGACTGTACTGTTGCTATGTGAAATAAAGTGATTCTCCAGTTGTTAGTCTTTGTTGTGTCCTTTCATCAGCCTCTTGCATCTGTTCAACTTTACACATTTATAGTCTGATCTCCATTTTATGTATACATCTCAAAGTAACCAATCTACTGTGTATAAATATACTAGAGTTTCTCCACTTTATATTTAGTAATGGAATAATTGTACAATCTGCTGAAAACATTTTAAAGTCGACAATAAAATATAATAGATTTATAATAGATTTTTTATATAGTGCTGTCTGGACTTGCAGTACCGTACATATAATTTTACAAGTACAATAAATCTTTACCTTACATTGCACAAAGACATTTTATTGTACCCTAAATAAAGAATATGGCGAGATCCAAGGTTACATGTACTTGTAGTTCACAGTAAACCACTGCTAACCTTACTAATGGAACTAGGAAACAGCACATATACCTATATATTGTAACCATGAATCATCCTCTAATCTTGTGGCTGTTTATTCATAGCATTTAATGTAATAGACTACAGCAAAGAAACTGTCGAGTCCATGTCCATTCAATACACACATGATAATCAAGGTTGCCAAACATAATTTTTTTTCAACACAACTGATCCAGAAATCATGGACATTTTTTACTGACAAACTGGAAAACCATAATGAATGATAAAAATCTAAAGTAATACTGTACATGTCTATATCTCAATATACTCACAAGAACTCATTACCAGCATTTTCTGTGAGCTGTGAAATTATGATAATTGCCACCAAAATATCAGGGACAAAGCATTTTTTTCCATAGACACGGGCAAAAAAAAGCAATCTATTTTTGCGGACTGTACATAAATTTCTAGGCGGTTGGCAATCCTTATGATAATATGGAGCAACATGCTTACTACTAACAACCATTAACATTAAGAGTGGAAAAAATAGAAGAAGCACTCCACAATTTCACAAATTGAGTTCTTATTAGCTTTCACGTTAAAATGTAAATTTGACAGCTTTGGCAAATTATGTTAAATTAAATACTTTTTAAAGGTTTGTTCACCCTTGGGGGCCTCCCCGGCATTACCGGAGCTGCTAAAGGAATCATAGTTACCTGATCCCTGTTGCTAGGTTCCAGCTCATTCACTCCACCACCACCACCACCATCTCTGGTCTCCCTGCATCAACTTTCGGTTTGATGTGGGCCACTTGGCTGATTGGCCACAGCTGTGAGATGTAACCCATGTGCCATGTAACCCAGTGACATGACACATGGGACACACATCATGGCTGTGGCCAGTCTCTGGCTGCAGCAGCCACATGAGTCCCATCAAACAGGAAGTTTTCGAGTGCGGAATGGAGCATGGCAGCATTGTTTGGGAACCAAGTATGTTGGAACCCAGCAGTCGGGATCAGGCAAATATGCTTCCCTCTGCAGGTGTGAAATTTTTTTGGGGAAAAAAACCCCAACATTTTCTAAAGTTGAATTTCTTTGATTTTAAAACGGATCATGATATCTCATTAAATAGTTATTAATTGACATTCACCATGTGTCTACTTTGTTGTTCTATGTTGGCATCATTTTGTAAATGATATTTGTTTTGTTTTTTGACAAAACTGACTTTTTAAATGAGCAATTGAATTCTGAAGTGACTTTGAAGCAAAATGGAGGTGAAATAAATAAATGTTTTTGCAGATTTTTCATTAGAAACTATACCCCTCAAGGAATTTATTGAGGGGTGTACTAAGTGCTTTGACCCCACAGGTGTTTCATAGAATTTAGAAACACGGCTATGAAAATGAAAAACTTCATTTCTTCCAATAAAATGTTGCTTTAGCCTCAAATGTTTCATTTTCACAAGGGGTAGCAGGAGAAAAAGGACTCCACAATTTGTTACCCAGTTACTGAACACGTCAACACCCCATATGTGGCCGTAAACTGCTGTATGGGCTCAGAAGGGAAGGTGCACCATTTGGCTTTTGGTGGGCAGATTTTAGAATGCTTTTTGCATGCAGTGTCGCATTTCAAGAGACCCTGCTGGCAGACTACAGCAGAGGCTCCTTATTTAAAGAAAAACTAAACTTTTCTGAAACCTTTCCTTTAAAATGTTCTAAATTACCTAAAAATATTTTTTGTATTGCACTTTATTAATCGGTCATATAGTTTTTCTGCTGAAATAGGCACCCAAAGTCCTTGGTGCTATCGTGTCTTAAAATCATTATTCTACTGCATCGGAGTACAGATTTCACTGGGGGCTGCAGGAGTAGCAAAAGAAAGCCTTTGCGGTGCCAGAATTTAGCCAAGCTTGAGAGGAGCACATGCTCTTGCTTGTGTAGTGTTCACTGCAGCCCCCAGTGAAATCCGTGTCAGCTCTGTGCTTACAACTGTAGAGGATTTGGAATAAATGGAATGCCAAGAAGTGAAACCATTCTGGAAACCCGACCCATCAATGTATTAAGGAGTGGAGTTAGCATTTTAATGCCACAGATATTTTGCAGAAATCAACGCACAGAAGCTAAAATTGAAAGTTTTCCACAGATATGACATTTCAATTTCCAATATGTTGAGCACAGCTTATGCCATGTAAAACATTTTACACCCTTTAAATCCTCTATCCCCGGAAGAAGCCTTAGGGCAAAATGGTGTTGGGAGGAGGACGCCGCAGTATCGGTTGGTAACCCACATGTGTTTGCTCTTTGCTTTGTAATATCGTTGATTTTCCAACACTGCTAAATTTACCAAATCAGGCTCCTATTTTGGAGCTCCTTGCATGATTATTGCTAGTGCTGGGATTACATGTAATTAATTTGGGCTGGGATATGTAGATTTGAAGCAACTGACACTGCAACGTCCTCTATGTCCTCTCTTGGAACATTGATTGTTGCTATATTGATTCCTATGTATTTATTTGTATTTTTACTCAATAAAGTTCATTTTTCTTATAAGCTATGTAGAGGTATTTTTCTATTGATGGTGTTTTAGTGCAGTAGGTATACCTCTGTGACGTTCATGTTGGTTTGAATCCCCGTTCAGAGAATTAGGTGTGTATTACTCTTTAAATAGTAGCCTGCATATATTTAATCAGTATAATATCCATTGAATTCTAGGAACATAGGTAGTGGATATATTAAATTGGGTGTTACTTATTGAGTCCATCTGGAGTATTATTAAACAGTTATTAGTAAACAGTATTTTCTGTTTTTAAAGGTAATAAAAAATAGTGTATAACTAACTAAAATATGAAAAAGGGGGAGGGAAAAAAGGAAAAGAGGGTTGGGACAGAAAGGAGGGGGGGGAGATAAGGCTTTGTAGGCGAACTAAAACATCTACTAATATTTCTGTTGTGGAATAGTTGAATTATTAGATGATTTGTGGCGCGTAATATGGAAGTGCACAAATCTGGTCTCAGATATGGTATTTTATGTCACAGATGTAACAGCGGCTGCGGTGCACTGCTGCTCCCCCGCTTATCGCTGCAGTCCGGGACACTCTGTTTGTATAAGTGATATTGCTTCTGAGGATTCCGCTCCGCTGCCTCCGCAGCTTCCATTCAGCCATGCACACAGCATGAATTGGGCTAGTTTAATGTTTTACTGCTCTAGGGGCGGTACGCATAACTCCCTGGGTGGGGCTGGGTTCGGTCAGGTGACCTCGCTGACCAACCCTGGCTCTCCTGCACATACTTAAGGGGCTCGGCCCTCTTTCCAGATGCCTTAGGGTCAAGGTCCTACTCTGTTGCTAAAGAGCTTGATAACCACTTGTGTTCCTGACCTATACTTCGTTCCTGAACTCCGGTTATCGTCTGATCCCTGCCTGCTTGCTTTGTCTCTCCCATTACTGACCCGGATTGCCTGACCTGTATCTGTGCCTCCTGCCCTGACCTTCTGCCTGTCTGACTATGCCTCTGCCTCATCCTTTGGTTCCTGCCTTGTTGCTCCTGGTAACGACCCTGCCTGTCTACCATGCCTGTACTACAGGTACCTATCTCAGGTATCTTCTGGTCCACCTGGACCAGCTGCTACTAACTCCGGGCCTGCTCTGGAGTGGCACATGTCAACTACCCTAATGGCCCAAGTCTATCCTCATCATCAGAGGCTCTAGTGAAGACCAGG
Organism: Bufotes viridis; assembly: GCA_033119425.1. NCBI lineage: Eukaryota > Metazoa > Chordata > Amphibia > Anura > Bufonidae > Bufotes > Bufotes viridis. Next base: position 22,241 of record JAKVIS010001080.1, read on the forward strand.
TAGTTGCTTAGTCACGCCCCTTCAGGGTACAGCCAGTCAGTAGCACAGTGGGTTCACATCCGCTGATCCGTGACAACAGAGTAGTCTCAAAACCATAGCGCCCAGACGGGCAGGTATTTATTGAGTGGCCAGACTAAGCACAAGTTAGCACGAAACGGCTATCGCTGCTTTGTTCCTGCCGTGAAGACCGCTATTTTATGCTCCTCGCCGGATTGCATTTGGATTCAATAAAGAAGTTTGATTTTTCAGCAGTGGTGGGTGCCGCTCTTTGTCACACTTCTACTATATACAGATATTTATTGAGTGTTTTGTATTATGAATTATGTGCTGTGGCTTCACCCAAGTGACGGACAACTTGGATGCCCTGTATTGTGTTGTGCTGGATGAAAAATAAAGCACCATTTGGACTTTTAACCCTAAAGTCTGAGAGACTATCATTGCTGACCCAATCGCAAGTACAAGAACCTGTGAAAATATATATATTAAAGAGAGATAATATTTTATATTTTAAATTAATTTATAATAAGCAAGTAAAACAAATTGTTGGATGCCATCATTTTTTGCTAAGGTACCATGATTAGTGTAAATGTCACACAATGACCTCAGCTCACAGTCGAATACAAGGCCCCACATCTAGAGGGCTTTTGGGAAAATAAAGCTGTGTTGCATTTATATTAAATCGAGAGAAACACTGTTAGTGAAAGACATTACTGTGTTATTTATTCCTTATCATCTGCTAGAGTGAGACAGATCGGGAGTGTCTTTTGTCTCAATGAAATTGTCTGGCTGGAAGAAGGTTGCTTGCTGATACATTCCTCAAATAAGATATTTAAAGTATGACTACAAAAGATTATTTTTATGCCTCTTCTCGTCATTGATTTATTCCTCACATTTAGCTGCTTATATCCCACAAGGATAACGACATGAATACCCAATAACTCTGCACTTTATGGTGAGCTCAATCTGAACCACTTTTATATCCTCTATAATTCCTTAGCCTATTTTCATTTTCTGCAAAACCACCCTCAGACATGAAGATTCCCACCTGACCAAGATATTCAGTTTTGCCGTCACAAGAAAGTTAATTTGTCTGGTGTGTTAAGCTGGTAGGTTGTTTCATTTCATGAGTGTACCATCTTCCATCATTTTAATTCATCATTTTGACAATAGGTTTGCTTCTGAGAAGTTGTTCTTGATTATCTAATGCAGTATTTTTGGACACAATGAAATGCTGTTGGAATAGGGATTCATTTGTCAATGGAACCGTCTAGACATAGCGTTGGGTTGAGAAGGACTCATAATCAACTATGTCCATGTGCAAGGCATGCCAATAAGCCAAACTTATATTATAAACATAAAACTATATCCAAAACTATGCAAGGTCAGTATAGAAATTGAAAGTAAACTCACATTTTCTGCATCTTTTTCTATAGCATTTAGGTTTCTTTTCTGTCTCATTGGAAATACATTGTTTCAACTGCATGTTATTTTATCTTTTATTTATAAAGCACAAGAATATACAGTTGGGAAATAAACATACACTGATAAAAAAATACAGTAGGAAACTGAGACACGGGGTTAAGAGGCGCCTGATCACTAGAGTATACAATAGAGATAAGTGAATAGGAAAATGTAATATGTGGAATCCGCATTCTGTCCTATTTGCTCTTCACCTTGTTTTAGTCATTATAAATACCCTTACAATGTTTGTAGCTTCCATATTTATTAGAGGGAATTAACCAAAGTCATAGCATACAATATTTTGGCAAAGTGAGCCATCAGAAGGAAAGTTGCCAGGTCTATACTTGACACATTGTTAGGGACATAGCTGTAGAGGGTTCAGATAACAGTAGCACCCAAGCTCTAGTGTCTGAGGGAGTTTCAAAGGCAGCTCTGCCATATAAGAAGGCCCATGTTTTATAAATTGCGCTTAGTACTGTAGGTATAGGCCCTATTACAGTGTATGTACTGCGGTACTTGAAGCTTCAAGTTACATCTTTGCAAATAGCAAACAAAAAAAAAAGGTGAAACTCAGCATAGTAGCCGGTAAGTCAATTCGGCCAGTATATTATGTGGCTAGGGGTCAGGAAAGAGGCAGTCACCTTCTTTTAGAAATATTAATATTTAATGGACATTTAAGAGAGGTGCTCAACACCACGACTTGGCAACTATTTGTGTTCAGTAGTGTGATTTGTGTTCTCTAAGAGACGCATGCTCTACTGGGGAATACAGTCTGCACTATGCCAGCATCTGCATCTATAGATTTTTTGCTAATACTAAGGCTACATGCACACGACAGTTGTTTTTTGCTGTCCGCAAATCGCGGATCCGTCTCCCTTTTTTTTTCACATCCACATCCGTTCCTTGTGTCCACAAATTTTGTAGGTTGTGCTTCCGTGTGTCTTCCGATTTTTTTTGCGGATCCGCAAACAAAAACGGAAGGCTTGAACCAGTTCCTAAAGTACCTGTACAAGTGCCCTGGTTTCCAAGCAACCATCCGCAAAAAAAAACGGATGCGGATGACAAACGGATGGCTTCCGTTGGTCATCCGCATTTTTTGCGGACCCATTGACTTGTATGGGTCCGCAAACCGTTTTTTGCGGACAAGAATAGGACATGCCATATTTTTTTTGCGGCCGTGAAATGCGGACAGCGGACGCGGACAGGCAACGGAAGAGGCATCCGCATTTTTAACGGATCCATAGAAATGAATGGGAAACCATCGGATCCGCAAAAAAAACGGAACAGAGGCCGCAAAAAACCACTGCCGTGTGCATGTAGGCTAATGCTTATAAATGATACAGCCATACAGTGAACACATAATGACTCTATACACCTTTCAAATAATGCATCCACATCATGAGCACAAAATACTATTTGGTTGTATAGTTCAGTCAATGAATAATAATAATAAAAATAATAATAATAACAACAGTGAAGAATACAAACCACTATATAAAGATAGATAATACGTCAATACAATGATGATAATGTGGGCAAATATCAGTTCTACACCGGTGGGCTGCAGAGTATTATTCATTTTCTATGGGGCCGAGCGCTGGCTCGGCTAATTCCGTCTGCCCCATAGAAATGAATGGGAGCAAGGGCCGCGTATGCGCGGTACTCTTCCATTCAATTCTATGGAAGCAGAGCTTGGAGGGGAACGGAACCCGGGAAATCAGCTCTCCCCGCTCCGTTCTCGATATAGGTGTGGGTCCCAGCAGTGGGACCCGCCCCTATCAGACAATGGGGGCATATCCTAGCGATATGCCCCCATTGTCTGAGATGGGAATACCCCTTTAACTCTTTTACGCCAGAAGATTTTGTTTTTTTGCGTTTTCATTTTGCGCTCCCTGCCTTACCAGAGCCATAACTTTTTTATTAGTCTGCTCAGAAAGCCATATGAGGGCTTGATTTCTGCGGGACAAGTTATACTTTCCAAGCCAGCATTTAATATTGCATATGATGTAGTGGGAAGCGGGGGGAAAATTCCAAATGTGGTGAAATTGCAAAGAAAGCTATTCCACCACAGTTTTACGAGTTTTTTTAATTTACGACGTTCGATGTACGATAAAACTGACTGGTGACTTTCATGCTACAGGTCAGTCTGAATCTGACGATACCTTATATGTATAGTTTTTCTTGCGTTTTGATTAAAAAGTTAAAAAGTGGGAAAAAATCTGTTTTATTTTTTTGTCGCCATATTTTGACCCCTATAACTTTTTTGTAATTATGTGTATGGAGCTGTATGGGGGCTAATTTTTTGCAGGGAGATCTGAACTTTTCATTAATACCATTCTGGGGTATGTATGATATTTTTTATCACTTTTTATTAAAAAAAAATTGTAGAAAATGAAGTGACCAAAAACTACGGATCGGCCAGTTGGACACTTTTTTCCGTTTTGCTATGGGCGTTTTTGCACATCGTGACACCAATGTGTACTTTTTACATTTTTTTAGTTCGTATTCTTTTATTTTTATTTTAGGAAAAGGGGGGTGATTTGAATTTTTATGCTTTTTTTTAACTTTTTTACACTTTTTTATAGTTCCCATAGGGAACTATAACATGCAATCATTAGATTGCTATTCTCATAGACTCCAATGCACTTGCATTGAAATCTATGATGATTTTACTACTTTCTTATGGAGCTCTATTACAGGCAAGGGCTCCATAGGAAATACTATGCAGCAGCCTCCTGTCATTCACAAAGACAGGGGCTGGTGCACACAAGCTCCGGCTGCTCCGATCACCACACGGGGGAGCCAGAGCATCAACGGAAGAGCGCACTTCCGGGGTTTCACACGCTCATCTGAGAGGTTAAATGTCTGGGGACATGAGCCGCGGGTGTCTGCTATAAGAAGCAGGAGGACACCCGCAGCTATGGTGCCCGCAGCTTTCAGGAGCGGGCACCCTCTTTACATGTACGGCGCTGGGCGTTAAGGGTTTAAAGAAGAACCAACCAAGCAGGGTACTGAATATAGTGGCACTCCGCATTAAGTGCCCCTGAAAATAATTGCACTGATATACTTCTCATGAAAGTATTGGCCACATGTAGTGTCCCAAAATTAATGCTCCTCAGATACTTCCTTGAATATGGAGCCACACAATAGATACTGCCCCTAGAAGTAGTGCCATCCAGGTAGAGTTCTGTAAATAGTGCCATACAAAATGTAGTACTGGCACCCATGTAGTTCCTCTGAAAATAAGGAAAGCCTTGTAGTGCCCCTGAAAATAGGGTCACCCATGTAGTACCCAATGAAATAATGACAGCCAGGTACTGCCCCTGAAAACAGTGCCACACAATTAGTGCGCCTGAAAACAATGGCAGCCATATAGTGCCTATGAAAATAATATCACCAATATAGTGCCCCTAAGAGTAATGGCACAGAACAGAAGTACTGCAACTGAATTGAGTGGCTGCCTGGTAATCAAAATTCACCTAACATTGACACATCGGTTCCAGCAGTGGAGGTTTCCTCTGATCTCTATGGCCTGGGTCAGCTTCAGCACTGAATAGGTGGACATAATGATGATGTCATCTCATCCCACCTGCCACTGTTGGGTATCATGAAAATACCTAGTAGCTGTCATTTATCCTTCAAGATAAATAGTCCTTCTTCTGCCTCTGGACAATAGCTGACAAGCTTAGTCTGCCTCTTCTTGGCGTAGCAGTACCTGTTACTTGATTTGTCAGCAACAGTGTTACAGCATTAGCTGCGTTAAAAAAAAAAGCTAAAAGGAATCAATGGGCCAAACAGTATCTCTGCCGCCTTAGGCATTTGTCCTCGGTTGCCTTGTTGCAAATATCACCCTGGTTTCTGAAACATAAAAACCAAGCTCCTATACAGTATATACATTTCCCATCATTGTCGGCCACAAGGAAGGATGGGATTGAAGTTGTTTATTTACATTGACATTTTACTTAGAGGAATAAATGAATAGCACAGCTGATGAATAACTACTCTTATGTGCAGGACACGTATAGAACAAGTCACCTGTCACAAACATTAATGCAGTTAATGCTATATTTTTGCTGTAGTTGAAGCTAAAAATGTTCTTTTACTTGAAAAGACTGTGGACTATCAAATGTTTCCCAATGATTATAGTCTATGAGCTAGCAGTAGGTCAATTCCTATCCCAGTAACTCTGGAATTTTGACATTTTTGACAAGGTAAGACTTGGCCCATGACAACAAGAGCTGCAATGTGCTGCATTCTCAATTCTGCTGGTCATTGGAAACAGTGAATAAGCTTGTTAACAGAGTCATCCCTAGCACTATAGGTGTGCTCCTAATGCAGTGGGATAGTTAGCTTTTCCTACATCAGCTTTGTGTATAGTCGTGGCCAAAAGTTTTGAGAATGACACAAATATTAGTTTTCACAAAGTTTGCTGCAATTACATTACATTTATGCAAAGAGTCAGTATTTGCAGTGTGGGCCCTTCTTTTCAGGACCTCTGCAATTCGACTGAGCATGCTCTCAATCAACTTCTGGGCCAATTCCTGACTGATAGCAACCCATTCTTTCATAATTACTTCTTGGAGTTTGTCAGAATTAGTGGGTTTTTGTTTGTCCACCCGCCTCTTGAGGATTGACCACAAGTTCTCAATGGGATTAAGATCTGGGGAGTTTCCAGGCCATGGACCCAAAATGTCAACGTTTTGGTCCCCGAGCCACTTAGTTATCACTTTTGCCTTATGGCACTGTGCTCCATCGTGCTGGAAAATGCATTGTTCTTCACAAACTGTTGTTGGATTGTTGGAAGAAGTTGCTGTTGGAGGGTGTTTTGGTACCATTCTGTATTCATGGCTGTGTTTTGGGGCAAAATTGTGAGTGAGCCCACTCCCTTGGATGAGAAGCAACCCCACACATGAATGGTCTCAGGATGCTTTACTGTTGGCATGACACAGGACTGATGGTAGCGCTCACCTTTTCTTCTCCGGACAAGCCTTTTTCCAGATGCCCCAAACAATCGGAAAGAGGCTTCATCGGAGAATATGACTTTGCCCCAGTCCTCAGCAGCCATTCACCATACTTTCTGCAGAAGATCAATCTGTCCCTGGTGTTTTTTTTGGAGAGAAGTGGCTTCTTTGCTGCCCTTCTTGACACCAGGCCATCTTCCAAAAGTCTTCGGCGGGTCCTTTAATGACAGCAATGAAATGCAGTGGTAAGGTGTTTTTGGGATTAAGTTAATTTTCATGGCAAAGAAGGACTATGCAATTCATCTGATCACTCTTCATAACATTCTGGAGTATATGCAAATTGCTATTATAAAAACTTAAGCAGCAACTTTTCCAATGTCGAATATTTATGTAATTCTCAAAACTTTTGGCCACGACTATACAGTGTAAAGTGCATGGTGTAAAGATCAAACGTCTCTGAATAGACATCAATAAGCAAACTATACTGTGGACATTATGCCCACATAGAATGGAGGCAAGTTTTAGCCCTACAAACTGCAGAATTCTGAATGCAGTTCTGGACTATAATGCAGGTTAAAATTCAGGATTAATCTCAGATAAACCAATCAACTGTGAGAAGAGGAAACGGCGTCCATGTGAGTGACACTTCCTCATCATTACAATACTGAGCGGTGGCGTAGTGTAATTACACTACAGAGTGGTGGCTTAGTGTAATTACAAGTTAACAGGCCTTAGTACTCGCTGGTTAACGGGCCTTTCTTCAGTAAAAGATCAAGACCAATACCCGTTAATGGAATAGAGTCAAGTGCCACCTGTGTGTCACCTCCTTATTGCCAATAATGCAGCCATATATGCATAATCTATGCTCTTGGCCAAATTGTTGAATTTATTAATATAATACATGATGGAACAATTTTCACTATTCATTAACCCCTGGTGATATCGTCCGTTCATGTATGGTGGAAAATGTGATTTTAAGCATGGCGCCTGCTCAGGAGTTGAATGGGCTCCATAGCCTACCAGTGACTACTGTGTTATACAACAGACACCTGCTGGCAGTATCCATTATTGCATATAACTCTGAGTATTGACATTTAACTCATCAGATACCATGGTCAGTTGTGACCACCGTATCTGAGAGGTCATTTATTGGGAGTGGGCTGCTCCCGGTGACTGAATACACCACCCAAAATCGCAGGAGCCATTGAGCCGTCTTAGGACTCCCTGGGCATAGCAAAGCTCCTCTTGAGCTCTTTGTGTGGCAGACCTCAATAGAAACGCATACATCTTACAATGAATGTAAAAACCCACCCAAATAAAAATATACATGCCTTAAAATGGTATCAATAAAATTTACAGCTTGCAAAAAAAAAAGACAGACAGCACAGTAGACAGAAATATAAGAAAAATATGGGTGTCAGAATATGGTCATGCAAAAAATTTTTTTTTTCAAATTTTTATAAAAAAAATACTTCTGTTACTGTCCCTGCCTTCTCCATTGCTCTATACACAGTGCTGAAAAAGCGCTGTGTATACAGATCAAAAATGGCAATGCTGCTTCCTGGTTCGGTCACAGTTGGGCCCCAGTTACAGGAGAAATCAGCAATAAAAAAGTAAGGGTAAATGTCCCTCAGAGGTCTTGTATGACCTTATGGGAGAAGGGGAGGCACAAATTGTAAAATAAAGTTAAAATAATAAAAACAAAGACAAAATAAATTAAAAGATAAAAATATAGCTCCCCCGCCCCCACTGCAGTTCAGCTACCAGTCCTGCTGCAGCGGCCACAACCCATATATCCCATATATTAAACAAAGGGGACATGAAAAATATTTTATATATGAATGTAAAAAGCATGAAAGATACGATTCCCCAGCACCCCCTATTTTCTTAACATTTTTCTGGTTAAAAATAAATAAAGACAAATAAAAATGACATAAAAATAAAGGCTTATGTATGACTAAAAAAAGGCGCAACAAAACTTCACCATACAGAATGGAAAAAAAGTTATGGCTTTCAAAAAATGCATACTGAAAAAAAAAATGCACTTGGTCTGCAAGGGAGGTACATAACCCAGTCTGGAAGTGGTTAAAGGGTTATTCATAGAATGCATCTAGAAAGAAATTGAGAAATTAGAGAACAATGCTACACTTCCATATACTAGGAAGACGTTATTTTTATTCCAGTCTAGGAATTTATACTTATGATCCTGGCTAATCCCTTCCTGTACGAAAGTTTATTCTCATGAAACAAATGCAGGATTGCCATAGCTAACAAGCAAACTACCATGACATTTTATAATAATTTGAATATTTACTATGGTACTTTTGAGAATGGTTTTGACAAAGGAATCTGCCAACCATGAAGAAAATCCATATCTCTTTTAGACAGTCAAATTAGTTTATTTGAAGACTGCTGAGGATCCACCCATGGATGAAATTTTTAGCATTTTAGTACTTACTAAGCTGTTTGCGCTTTGGTTTGGAGAGTCGTTGGAGAGTGGCCTTTTAGTTCAAAAGGCAAGCCTTATATTGAATTGTGGAAAATGCTTAAGGGACTTGTCTTACTTCCATAAATGGCATTTATCATGTAGAGAAAGTTAATACAAGGCACTTACTAATGTACTGTGATTGTCCATATTCCTCCTTTGCTGGCCTTATTAATTTTTACATCACATTATACACTGCTCTTTTCCATGGTTACTACCACCTTGTAATCCATCAGCGGTGGTCGTGCTTGCATAACATAGGTAAAAGCACCTGCCTATGTGTGCTCCCATGGTCCTGGCCACCAGAAAGGCCGGCACTTTTTCCTACAGTGTGCAAGCACAGCCACCACTGCTGAATTACAGGGTGGTCGTAGCCATGGTAACAAGCAGTGTATAATGTGATGGAAAAAATGAATCCAGCCAGCAAAGGAAGCATAATGCACAATCACAATACATTAGTAAGTGCCTTGTATTAGCTTTCTCTACATGATAAATGGCACTTGCTGAAGTGAGGCAACCCTTTTAAGTTGGCTGACTAGTGCTCTGACTTGATTTGAAGTGTTATATTTTGTTTATTTTATGAATGTGATTTATGCAGTTAAAATATTAATTGGTTCCAGAACAACCACTGTAACCTGAGATGATAACTAGAGATGAGCTATTATAAATGAATCAAGTTTGTTTATAATTTCTCAAAATGCAGGTTCCCAGCAAATCTAAAGCTTTTGTAATTCAATCTAGGCGAGTCGCTCAAAATGGGCTCTTGCACTTTATGGATCAAAAGGCAGCAGAGCAGGGAAGATAAGAAAGAGGATCACATAACCCCAGGTGAACCATGACTAGATTGTTTGCCTTGTCAACCTCAGCCGATGATATTGACATGTGTCATAAGAATTATATAAGTTCCCAAGCAGCGAAGCAATGTGCATTCTGAGCTTGTGCATTGATATGACAGCACATCCGTCAGAGAGACAGCAAAGAAAGCTTTATGTGTATATACACAATACAGCGAGTTTAGAGTTAAACAGGGACAGATAATAAGCAGATAGATTTAATTAATTAACAAAGAGAGAGTGGATTTAACTAGGGAAAGGACAGTGTCAGACTCAGTGTAATGTTACTGTAATGTTGTAGTGTTACTAGGCTGCAGCCAATTCTATCCACTGAGGCTGTGCATGAGGTGCACATCGGTATTTACAGGGAGTGCAGAATTATTAGGCAAGTTGTATTTTTGAGGATTAATTTTATTATTGAACAACAACCATGTTCTCAATGAACCCAAAAAACTCATTAATATCAAATCTGAATATTTTTGGAAGTAGTTTTTAGTTTGTTTTTAGTTTTAGCTATTTTAGGGGGATATCTGTGTGTGCAGGTGACTATTACTGTGCATAATTATTAGGCAACTTAACAAAAAACAAATATATACCCATTTCAATTATTTATTTTTACCAGTGAAACCAATATAACATCTCAACATTCACAAATATACATTTCTGACATTCAAAAACAAAACAAAAACAAATACGCTCATCTGAGAGGTTAAATGTCTGGGGACATGAGCCGCGGGTGTCTGCTATAAGAAGCAGGAGGACACCCGCAGCTATGGTGCCCGCAGCTTTCAGGAGCGGGCACCCTCTTTACATGTACGGCGCTGGGCGTTAAGGGTTTAAAGAAGAACCAACCAAGCAGGGTACTGAATATAGTGGCACTCCGCATTAAGTGCCCCTGAAAATAATTGCACTGATATACTTCTCATGAAAGTATTGGCCACATGTAGTGTCCCAAAATTAATGCTCCTCAGATACTTCCTTGAATATGGAGCCACACAATAGATACTGCCCCTAGAAGTAGTGCCATCCAGGTAGAGTTCTGTAAATAGTGCCATACAAAATGTAGTACTGGCACCCATGTAGTTCCTCTGAAAATAAGGAAAGCCTTGTAGTGCCCCTGAAAATAGGGTCACCCATGTAGTACCCAATGAAATAATGACAGCCAGGTACTGCCCCTGAAAACAGTGCCACACAATTAGTGCGCCTGAAAACAATGGCAGCCATATAGTGCCTATGAAAATAATATCACCAATATAGTGCCCCTAAGAGTAATGGCACAGAACAGAAGTACTGCAACTGAATTGAGTGGCTGCCTGGTAATCAAAATTCACCTAACATTGACACATCGGTTCCAGCAGTGGAGGTTTCCTCTGATCTCTATGGCCTGGGTCAGCTTCAGCACTGAATAGGTGGACATAATGATGATGTCATCTCATCCCACCTGCCACTGTTGGGTATCATGAAAATACCTAGTAGCTGTCATTTATCCTTCAAGATAAATAGTCCTTCTTCTGCCTCTGGACAATAGCTGACAAGCTTAGTCTGCCTCTTCTTGGCGTAGCAGTACCTGTTACTTGATTTGTCAGCAACAGTGTTACAGCATTAGCTGCGTTAAAAAAAAAAGCTAAAAGGAATCAATGGGCCAAACAGTATCTCTGCCGCCTTAGGCATTTGTCCTCGGTTGCCTTGTTGCAAATATCACCCTGGTTTCTGAAACATAAAAACCAAGCTCCTATACAGTATATACATTTCCCATCATTGTCGGCCACAAGGAAGGATGGGATTGAAGTTGTTTATTTACATTGACATTTTACTTAGAGGAATAAATGAATAGCACAGCTGATGAATAACTACTCTTATGTGCAGGACACGTATAGAACAAGTCACCTGTCACAAACATTAATGCAGTTAATGCTATATTTTTGCTGTAGTTGAAGCTAAAAATGTTCTTTTACTTGAAAAGACTGTGGACTATCAAATGTTTCCCAATGATTATAGTCTATGAGCTAGCAGTAGGTCAATTCCTATCCCAGTAACTCTGGAATTTTGACATTTTTGACAAGGTAAGACTTGGCCCATGACAACAAGAGCTGCAATGTGCTGCATTCTCAATTCTGCTGGTCATTGGAAACAGTGAATAAGCTTGTTAACAGAGTCATCCCTAGCACTATAGGTGTGCTCCTAATGCAGTGGGATAGTTAGCTTTTCCTACATCAGCTTTGTGTATAGTCGTGGCCAAAAGTTTTGAGAATGACACAAATATTAGTTTTCACAAAGTTTGCTGCAATTACATTACATTTATGCAAAGAGTCAGTATTTGCAGTGTGGGCCCTTCTTTTCAGGACCTCTGCAATTCGACTGAGCATGCTCTCAATCAACTTCTGGGCCAATTCCTGACTGATAGCAACCCATTCTTTCATAATTACTTCTTGGAGTTTGTCAGAATTAGTGGGTTTTTGTTTGTCCACCCGCCTCTTGAGGATTGACCACAAGTTCTCAATGGGATTAAGATCTGGGGAGTTTCCAGGCCATGGACCCAAAATGTCAACGTTTTGGTCCCCGAGCCACTTAGTTATCACTTTTGCCTTATGGCACTGTGCTCCATCGTGCTGGAAAATGCATTGTTCTTCACAAACTGTTGTTGGATTGTTGGAAGAAGTTGCTGTTGGAGGGTGTTTTGGTACCATTCTGTATTCATGGCTGTGTTTTGGGGCAAAATTGTGAGTGAGCCCACTCCCTTGGATGAGAAGCAACCCCACACATGAATGGTCTCAGGATGCTTTACTGTTGGCATGACACAGGACTGATGGTAGCGCTCACCTTTTCTTCTCCGGACAAGCCTTTTTCCAGATGCCCCAAACAATCGGAAAGAGGCTTCATCGGAGAATATGACTTTGCCCCAGTCCTCAGCAGCCATTCACCATACTTTCTGCAGAAGATCAATCTGTCCCTGGTGTTTTTTTGGAGAGAAGTGGCTTCTTTGCTGCCCTTCTTGACACCAGGCCATCTTCCAAAAGTCTTCGGCGGGTCCTTTAATGACAGCAATGAAATGCAGTGGTAAGGTGTTTTTGGGATTAAGTTAATTTTCATGGCAAAGAAGGACTATGCAATTCATCTGATCACTCTTCATAACATTCTGGAGTATATGCAAATTGCTATTATAAAAACTTAAGCAGCAACTTTTTCCAATGTCGAATATTTATGTAATTCTCAAAACTTTTGGCCACGACTATACAGTGTAAAGTGCATGGTGTAAAGATCAAACGTCTCTGAATAGACATCAATAAGCAAACTATACTGTGGACATTATGCCCACATAGAATGGAGGCAAGTTTTAGCCCTACAAACTGCAGAATTCTGAATGCAGTTCTGGACTATAATGCAGGTTAAAATTCAGGATTAATCTCAGATAAACCAATCAACTGTGAGAAGAGGAAACGGCGTCCATGTGAGTGACACTTCCTCATCATTACACTACTGAGCGGTGGCGTAGTGTAATTACACTACAGAGTGGTGGCTTAGTGTAATTACAAGTTAACAGGCCTTAGTACTCGCTGGTTAACGGGCCTTTCTTCAGTAAAAGATCAAGACCAATACCCGTTAATGGAATAGAGTCAAGTGCCACCTGTGTGTCACCTCCTTATTGCCAATAATGCAGCCATATATGCATAATCTATGCTCTTGGCCAAATTGTTGAATTTATTAATATAATACATGATGGAACAATTTTCACTATTCATTAACCCCTGGTGATATCGTCCGTTCATGTATGGTGGAAAATGTGATTTTAAGCATGGCGCCTGCTCAGGAGTTGAATGGGCTCCATAGCCTACCAGTGACTACTGTGTTATACAACTGACACCTGCTGGCAGTATCCATTATTGCATATAACTCTGAGTATTGACATTTAACTCATCAGATACCATGGTCAGTTGTGACCACCGTATCTGAGAGGTCATTTATTGGGAGTGGGCTGCTCCCGGTGACTGAATACACCACCCAAAATCGCAGGAGCCATTGAGCCGTCTTAGGACTCCCTGGGCATAGCAAAGCTCCTCTTGAGCTCTTTGTGTGGCAGACCTCAATAGAAACGCATACATCTTACAATGAATGTAAAAAACCCACCCAAATAAAAATATACATGCCTTAAAATGGTATCAATAAAATTTACAGCTTGCAAAAAAAAAAAGACAGACAGCACAGTAGACAGAAATATAAGAAAAAATATGGGTGTCAGAATATGGTCATGCAAAAAAATTTTTTTTTTTTCAAATTTTTTTATAAAAAAAAATACTTCTGTTACTGTCCCTGCCTTCTCCATTGCTCTATACACAGTGCTGAAAAAGCGCTGTGTATACAGATCAAAAAATGGCAATGCTGCTTCCTGGTTCGGTCACAGTTGGGCCCCAGTTACAGGAGAAATCAGCAATAAAAAAAGTAAGGGTAAATGTCCCTCAGAGGTCTTGTATGACCTTATGGGAGAAGGGGGAGGCACAAATTGTAAAATAAAGTTAAAATAATAAAAACAAAGACAAAATAAATTAAAAGATAAAAAATATAGCCGCCCCCCGCCCCCACTGCAGTTCAGCTACCAGTCCTGCTGCAGCGGCCACAACCCATATATCCCATATATTAAACAAAGGGGACATGAAAAATATTTTATATATGAATGTAAAAAGCATGAAAGATACGATTCCCCAGCACCCCCCCCCCCCTATTTTCTTAACATTTTTCTGGTTAAAAATAAATAAAGACAAATAAAAATGACATAAAAATAAAGGCTTATGTATGACTAAAAAAGGCGCAACAAAACTTCACCATACAGAATGGAAAAAAGTTATGGCTTTCAAAAATGCATACTGAAAAAAATGCACTTGGTCTGCAAGGGAGGTACATAACCCAGTCTGGAAGTGGTTAAAGGGTTATTCATAGAATGCATCTAGAAAGAAATTGAGAAATTAGAGAACAATGCTACACTTCCATATACTAGGAAGACGTTATTTTTATTCCAGTCTAGGAATTTATACTTATGATCCTGGCTAATCCCTTCCTGTACGAAAGTTTATTCTCATGAAACAAATGCAGGATTGCCATAGCTAACAAGCAAACTACCATGACATTTTATAATAATTTGAATATTTACTATGGTACTTTTGAGAATGGTTTTGACAAAGGAATCTGCCAACCATGAAGAAAATCCATATCTCTTTTAGACAGTCAAATTAGTTTATTTGAAGACTGCTGAGGATCCACCCATGGATGAAATTTTTTAGCATTTTAGTACTTACTAAGCTGTTTGCGCTTTGGTTTGGAGAGTCGTTGGAGAGTGGCCTTTTAGTTCAAAAGGCAAGCCTTATATTGAATTGTGGAAAATGCTTAAGGGACTTGTCTTACTTCCATAAATGGCATTTATCATGTAGAGAAAGTTAATACAAGGCACTTACTAATGTACTGTGATTGTCCATATTCCTCCTTTGCTGGCCTTATTAATTTTTACATCACATTATACACTGCTCTTTTCCATGGTTACTACCACCTTGTAATCCATCAGCGGTGGTCGTGCTTGCATAACATAGGTAAAAGCACCTGCCTATGTGTGCTCCCATGGTCCTGGCCACCAGAAAGGCCGGCACTTTTTCCTACAGTGTGCAAGCACAGCCACCACTGCTGAATTACAGGGTGGTCGTAGCCATGGTAACAAGCAGTGTATAATGTGATGGAAAAAATGAATCCAGCCAGCAAAGGAAGCATAATGCACAATCACAATACATTAGTAAGTGCCTTGTATTAGCTTTCTCTACATGATAAATGGCACTTGCTGAAGTGAGGCAACCCCTTTAAGTTGGCTGACTAGTGCTCTGACTTGATTTGAAGTGTTATATTTTGTTTATTTTATGAATGTGATTTATGCAGTTAAAATATTAATTGGTTCCAGAACAACCACTGTAACCTGAGATGATAACTAGAGATGAGCTATTATAAATGAATCAAGTTTGTTTATAATTTCTCAAAATGCAGGTTCCCAGCAAATCTAAAGCTTTTGTAATTCAATCTAGGCGAGTCGCTCAAAATGGGCTCTTGCACTTTATGGATCAAAAGGCAGCAGAGCAGGGAAGATAAGAAAGAGGATCACATAACCCCAGGTGAACCATGACTAGATTGTTTGCCTTGTCAACCTCAGCCGATGATATTGACATGTGTCATAAGAATTATATAAGTTCCCAAGCAGCGAAGCAATGTGCATTCTGAGCTTGTGCATTGATATGACAGCACATCCGTCAGAGAGACAGCAAAGAAAGCTTTATGTGTATATACACAATACAGCGAGTTTAGAGTTAAACAGGGACAGATAATAAGCAGATAGATTTAATTAATTAACAAAGAGAGAGTGGATTTAACTAGGGAAAGGACAGTGTCAGACTCAGTGTAATGTTACTGTAATGTTGTAGTGTTACTAGGCTGCAGCCAATTCTATCCACTGAGGCTGTGCATGAGGTGCACATCGGTATTTACAGGGAGTGCAGAATTATTAGGCAAGTTGTATTTTTGAGGATTAATTTTATTATTGAACAACAACCATGTTCTCAATGAACCCAAAAACTCATTAATATCAAATCTGAATATTTTTGGAAGTAGTTTTTAGTTTGTTTTTAGTTTTAGCTATTTTAGGGGATATCTGTGTGTGCAGGTGACTATTACTGTGCATAATTATTAGGCAACTTAACAAAAACAAATATATACCCATTTCAATTATTTATTTTTACCAGTGAAACCAATATAACATCTCAACATTCACAAATATACATTTCTGACATTCAAAAACAAAACAAAAACAAATCAGTGACCAATATAGCCACCTTTCTTTGCAAGGACACTCAAAAGCCTGCCATCCATGGATTCTGTCAGTGTTTTGATCTGTTCACCATCAACATTGCGTGCAGCAGCAACCACAGCCTCCCAGACACTGTTCAGAGAGGTGTACTGTTTTCCCTCCTTGTAAATCTCACATTTGATGATGGACCACAGGTTCTCAATGGGGTTCAGATCAGGTGAACAAGGAGGCCATGTCATTAGATTTTCTTCTTTTATACCCTTTCTTGCCAGCCACGCTGTGGAGTACTTGGACGCGTGTGATGGAGCATTGTCTTGCATGAAAATCATGTTTTTCTTGAAGGATGCAGACTTCTTCCTGTACCACTGCTTGAAGAAGGTGTCTTCCAGAAACTGGCAGTAGGACTGGGAGTTGAGCTTGACTCCATCCTCAACCCGAAAAGGCCCAACAAGCTCATCTTTGATGATACCAGCCCAAACCAGTACTCCACCTCTACCTTGCTGGCGTCTGAGTCGGACTGGAGCTCTCTGCCCTTTACCAATCCAGCCACGGGCCCATCCATCTGGCCCATCAAGACTCACTCTCATTTCATCAGTCCATAAAACCTTAGAAAAATCAGTCTTGAGATATTTCTTGGCCCAGTCTTGACGTTTCAGCTTGTGTGTCTTGTTCAGTGGTGGTTGTCTTTCAGCCTTTCTTACCTTGGCCATGTCTCTGAGTATTGCACACCTTGTGCTTTTGGGCACTCCAGTGATGTTGCAGCTCTGAAATATGGCCAAACTGGTGGCAAGTGGCATCTTGGCAGCTGCACGCTTGACTTTTCTCAGTTCATGGGCAGTTATTTTGCGCCTTGGTTTTTCCACACGCTTCTTGCGACCCTGTTGACTATTTTGAATGAAACGCTTGATTGTTCGATGATCACGCTTCAGAAGCTTTGCAATTTTAAGAGTGCTGCATCCCTCTGCAAGATATCTCACTATTTTTGACATATTTATCTCACATATTTTTTTTCTGAGCCTGTCAAGTCCTTATTTTGACCCATTTTGCCAAAGGAAAGGAAGTTGCCTAATTATTATGCACACCTGATATAGGGTGTTGATGTCATTAGACCACACCCCTTCTCATTACAGAGATGCACATCACCTAATATGCTTAATTGGTAGTAGGCTTTCGAGCCTATACAGCTTGGAGTAAGACAACATGCATAAAGAGGATGATGTGGTCAAAATACTCATTTGCCTAATAATTCTGCACTCCCTGTATAGCTAGAGTTCTCATTTTCTTCTTAATATGTAGTAGCCAGCTAGCAGCCTAATGAACATTAAAAAAATTCATAAATGTACTGTCTGTTGGAGTGAGACCTAAGGTAAGCTCGAATGGTGGTGAATGTTTGTAGGTATCATCATAGACTTTTCCCTCAAATTTCAAAGCAAGTGTCTTCATTTGACCATATATAAAAAGATCCTGGAACCCAACATCTAGCTTGCTAGAAATAAAGAACGTGATGTGGAGCAGCTTTACCGCAGTAGTTTGGGGCTTTCTTGGCAGTCATAAGGAAGAAAACGATGTGTAGCTCATTGAGACTCTGGTGACTAAATTTAACACAATGGGAAACATTTACTAATATTGTATAATATTTAGACAGTGTAAATGATGCTGGATGATATATTTGGTGCATCTTTAGACCGCATTGTAGAGATGAGTGAATTTCTTAAAGTTCCATCTCATTCTGGTCAAAATAAATCTAACCTAGAAGAAAAGTGCTCTGATTCACTGGAAGTCTCTCTCTCTAGATTCAATTGAACCTAATCACACATAATTCATTTTCAGAAGAATCAGAAGTAGAGATGAGAGAATCGATTAGTAGAATCCATTTGTCTCATCAACAAGAGTTCTTAACCTGCGAGGAGCTGTCCCTTTGGCTTAAGACACTTGATTGACAGGTTCTGACAGTCATTTGGCCCTGAAAATCTTGTGCCTTCGCTGCTACTCTGAGGGATGGAGCAAGTGCAGAGGCTCTGCTTTCTAATGAATAGTTGCTGCTCTGGAAGCCCCTCACAGGTGAAGAACTTTTGTGCAAATCCATTCTCTCATCTCTAATCAGAACTTTTTCAAAAATTCATGTAAAAAATGTAAGGATTAATTAGGCACACATTGTCTCATTTTGAAAAGCTTTTCCAGGTTCTAGATATTGACGACCTATTCTCAACTGTCCATCCCACCACCTCCATCAATTAGTTGTTGAAGCAGCTGTTGAGAATAGTTGATAGGTGGAGGTGGCAGGTGTCTCATGTGATATTGATGACTAATGCTGTATCGAGACAGGGTCTTCATACAGCATTAACATGTATGGATTCCGATAAGATGAAGTCCAAAGGTGAATAACTTCGGCCATTGATTTTTAAACTTTAAAACCATTTTAAAACATGTACCTAATGGTACTTCAGTTCAAAATCTGACTTCGGATCCATGCTTTAAAATGGTTTTAAAGTTGAAAAATCTAATCTCAAAGTTATTTACTGAAGTCCCACGAGACTTTGGTGATAATGAATTTGCCTCGCCGGAGCTCATACATTTAAATGCTGTACAGAGACAATTCTCCGTACAGCATTCAAACAAAAAGTTTTAGAATAATTGACTTTGGATCTAGGATCCAACGCTCAATTCGCTCAACACTATTGATGACCTATCCTGAGGATAGGTTATCAAAAAATAAAGAACATGAAAAACCCCTTTCAGCCATGCACCTTTGTGAGTAAGCCATGCCACTTGTGAATAAATCAAAGTAGTACCTAAAATACCTACAATTCACATACACAATTTTATCTCAAATTGCACCAGAATTTGGCATATTTTCATTATTAAATCTTCGCCAATGGTCTGCAAGATGTCCCTCAAAGTCCATATCATTAATGCTCATCTGGATAGGTTCAGGGCAAGCATGGGACCATATTTTGGGGAGCAATATATGTGCCTCCACCAGGTAACACTGGACTTTGAATGTTGCTGCTAAGGGCAAGTTTATGAAAAATTGATGGTAGACTATATTTGAGGCTAGTCTGTGAAAGTAATTTACTTTATAATCTTAAATCTTACAAATAAATCTTTTGTGGTCATTTCTTAATTTCATTTTAAAATCTCATAATTTTAATTGCTTGTAAAGTTTGATTTGTGTGCTGTTTTCTCCTGATTTTAAATTAAAAAAGGATGCAATTGTATTTGTAGTTAGTGAAAATAAGAGAATTTTGAAAAATGTCATTGTTTTGGTCACAGAAAGCTAAATTGTGAGAACTAAGAGCCATTTTCTTTGAGGCATTATGGAATACTCTGCAAATTACTAACCAGTAAACAAAATTGTGTTAAGGCATTAGGGAATACTCTGCAACTTACTAACCAGGAAACAAAATTGTATTAAACAGTGCTATGATATTGTTCATAGTGGTGGCGGTATGGTAACTGGCACTGGTGTTCATTAAATCCTGAACGTCACCACTTATACAGAAAGTAACTGTTACCATAGAATAAGTTAAATAATAGAAGAACGATTGGAACCTCTGTATCGGTGCTGTCAGCAGGGATGCAGTACCAGGTAAGTATTGGTAAAAAAACAGATAATGTATTTCGGGTCAACGGCCAGAATGCCCCCTTTGTCAGGACAATGATACACATAGCATTGGCAAATAGTGATTTTTAAAAGCATTTTTGGCGTACAGGCCAGAGGGTGGGAGGGGAGGAGAAACAGTCATGGGTGTGTTTCTACATAATTCAGTTTGTTAATGATTTTATAAAACTGTGAATATTTACATGCATAAAGTACAAAACCCAGGATGATATATATAGAGGGGCCCCAAACATCAGAAACATCCTGGTCCCCAGTAAACCAAAACAACATAGTAAGGCCCACTAAAATGGTATATACAAACAGCCCCAAATAATAGGGAGCTATCAATGCGAAACCAAACGGTATTTGTGCTGCAAAGTTATTGCACATAACTACACCAATTTCACTTCAAACAAAAATGGGACAACCTTTGAAATAAAACACCATATGACGTTTCAATCTAGCTTTGTAATCTTTTTAATCGAATGCGGGTGTGGCCTCCAATATTTTAGTCGTACGACGCAGGCACTAACATAGGTACTATATCCAGAGACAATATAAAAAACACAGCGTCTCTAGACATTGCGCCTCCACGCCTGATAAAGAGAAACATCCGTTGAAAATTACGCCTATTGACCACATACCCGAAAACCCATTTAACAGATTCAGTAACTTCCAAAAACGAGAGGTATACTGGATCTATCAATTATAGATACCCTTACGCCACATGGGCAGAATGAGATTAGTGAAACTATCTTCTAATTATTTATTTATTATTATCTTGAAGATATTTTAAGATTAAGTAATAATTATGAAATTATGAAAAATTTGAATTTTTATAACATCGGATATTTCTAGTAGTCCAGATTACCCAAAACAGAACAAAAAAATAGAAAGACAAAAATAGATCAATATAATATATACACATATTGTTTTTAGTAATTTTATGCAATTTCATGTAATCTTATCATATTTACTATTTATTATTCATTTATCATTATTTATCAATTATTATCCTGTAGATAACCTAAAATGAATTAATAATTATGAAATTATCTTTATTGGAATTTTTTCATAATATCTGATATTTTCCAGCAGTCCAGTATACCCAAAATAGAGCTAAAATAGACAGATAAAAAAGACCAGTATATACACTTTCTCCTCTTTTATTATGCCAGTTTGGAAACTAGTTTATCTTTTTATTTGCATATATTTTATAGCAATGCGACAAACATGAGATATTCTACAAACAAATACGATACATCACTGCCCTTATATAGAACAACAGACACATAACCATATATCTGGCGCCGAAGTTCACCTCCTTTAGCAGCCATATCCATATGTAGGTCCGTCCCACTTAGCCACCGATGCCGCTATATTTATACATTAAATCATACAATATCTCTTTATAGTCCAGAAACCTTACCCTGCTTTTTTCCCCACATAGATTTTTCATCCCCCCACGTACTAAAAGCTGCTAGGTACCGGGTCCAACATCAGAGAACGTTCACTCCCACCAGTGAAATAACAACCTAGCGCTTCCACCAGTAAACTAGAGCTTTGAGCTCTGATTCTTTGTATACAGCCTCCCGCAACACTGTAACCTTTGAAACGAAGACTGGA
>JAKVIS010001081.1:0-42284 GCA_033119425.1 Bufotes viridis
AAAAGGAATATTGCCTATGCTGCTTATCACTACTAATTATAGGGACTAATTATAGAGACGAGTGCAGAGAGGAGTAGGGTGTAGAGTGGAGAAAAATTCTATCCAGATGGGGGGCAGAGCTTGCATCTTATCAGAATTGCTACACATCACTGAGCTCCATCCTCATACTTGCCCGTGGACCCCTCTTACACTAGTCTGCAACCAAGAAAATTGTCAAAATTGATGGTGCATATTTGAATCCGCAAACTTAGCTGCAAACATGGTGAAATTCCTGAAAAAACAGGCTGTAGCCTCTGTTTCCAGAAAATCCAAGTTGGTGACGGCAGAATGCCCAGTTAAACAAGACTTGTCTGTAATTAAGGAGAGGATCAAGCATGTGGGTCGGGGGGCGGGGTGTCGAAGCCCTAGAGACAATGCAGACCAACATTGCAAAAGATGAAAAACAACCTACTGATGTAGGTTGTTCTACAACTGGACATTTCCTTTTGACCTCACATTTATGTACTCTGGTCGTCCCCTTGTGCCTCACATTCTGACAATGAGTGGGTCTTCTTTCATATGGACATATCACCTCAAGAAATCACCCTGTTAAGTATTTATCATCACTGCCAGTGCTTCCAAAATCTACTCCTTGAAAGAAGATATTTATGTCCCCAAGCAACTGCAGCAGTATCCTAACCCCAAAGGGAATTTCCTGGTACACTACTTGATTACTTCTGGGACTCTCAGCTTTCGTCGCCGAGTGTGGAATTTGTTTTGTGCCATACATAAAGCTCTCATAGTCACATCCTCTTTGCTTCTACTGAGGAATGTCATCAACTTAGCTCCAAAGGAACTCAGTGAGAGTTTACCTTTGACAGTCCGTGCATCCACTATTCCCATCAATGATTTCTCCAACAAATGGGGGTGCCTTATGGTGCACAGCTCTGTCTGATAAGCTTAGCATTCTGTAAGCCCACACATTGTCCTTTAGTTCCCTGAAAAGGAGACTTCTGTCTGTAACTAAGAAAATGTCACTTATCAAGCCCCCAAGTTTTTTTTAAACTTGGATTTAGTGGTCTGTAGCTCGTACCCTCTCGTATTTCCTCTATATACAGATCTCTAAAAATTCCTTCTCTTGGTGTCAAACCAACTGTTGTTGGGCTTTGAAAGAGGGACTTAGGTAAACAATTCTCACCCACTGAGATCTCTAGACTTTTGAAGACTCTCCATAATCTCTCGAGATGTGTATACATCCAGGAAAATGGGTATAAGTAAAGAAGAGCAAATTTCTTAAAAATTCGATTCGGCCAGTTCGCCGAATTTTCCTAAAAATTCAGTCCGATCTGAATTTATTTGTGGTTAATCGTTTTATAAAATTTCCTGGCTGCAGAGAGCCTTTATAGTGGTGAAGAACACTGTGCCTTTCAGTAACTTGCATAGGGAGTCTTCTGTGGTAGTTAAACAATACTATGAGTCAGTATGACAGGCGTCGCTTTTAGAAACACTGCACACTTCACTTATTTGGACAGTTACGGGGCCAAAGCTGACCAAATAACTGAAGTGTGAACTCAGCCTCAATGTTAGCGTCAAGAAAAAGCGCACTCCTTTTACACGGTCATCTGCTGATTCCACATATATGTCTACGGAGCCTGTTATAATAAACGCTTATACAAGTATAGCTTCCCCCCCCCCCCCCCGCCTCCTACAGAGTGGAGTGGGTGTCAGCAGTAATTTTGTGTTGACTAGTGTTGGGCGCCAATATTCGAATGGAAAATTTTAATAGTGAAAATCGCCACTTGGAGGCTTCGCGTAGATTTAGAATATAGTGCTATATATTCATATTCGCAAATATTCTACTTTTTTTTTTCATCTTAACCCATTATCCCTCCCTGCTTCTTGCCTGTGGGCTAATAAGAAGGCTGCAATGTCTTTGTCTGAGCTTAGCAACATCCCTAGCAACCAATAGGAATGTTGCCTACCCTTACTATATTAGAACCTCCCCAGCAGCCATTTTTGCAGTTTTTTGCAGTTCTGAGCGAGAGAGCAGTGTCATTGCTGTGCTATGTGCTTTGCTATGTCACATTACATTAGATAGTTAGTTACCTTACAGTATATATATGTTACAGTTAGTTAGTGGGAGATAGGTTCCAGTGCAGGGTGATAGGTAGTGTTAGGTAGTGTTCTGCTGTCTATACATATGTGCTACAGACACAGTGCTGTGATGTCACAAGTTGACAACAATACTTAGTGCACCAATCAGTATTATGTAGTCAGACCTGCTAAAATGTGAAGTTGCACGTATTGCGCCAAAATATGCGCATCATTAATTGCCAATTTGCACAATCGCAAATATATTGGAGCACTCTATCTGCATATAAAGCTATTTTAATGTTCTGCAGTGCCAACCATTTTCTCCAGTCTTAGGATACTTCTAGCAGCTTGAAAAATGGAGCAAAAGTGACCCACGCCAGTATTGAACAAGCAATATGCGCATATTACATTGCCGAGACAATGCAGACCAACATTGCAAAAGATGAAAAACAACCTACTGATGTAGGTTGTTCTACAACTGGACATTTCCTTTTGACCTCACATTTATGTACTCTGGTCGTCCCCTTGTGCCTCACATTCTGACAATGGGTGGGTCTTCTTTCATATGGACATATCACCTCAAGAAATCACCCTGTTAAGTATTTATCATCACTGCCAGTGCTTCCAAAATCTACTCCTTGAAAGAAGATATTTATGTCCCCAAGCAACTGCAGCAGTATCCTAACCCCAAAGGGAATTTCCTGGTACACTACTTGATTACTTCTGGGACTCTCAGCTTTCGTCGCCGAGTGTGGAATTTGTTTTGTGCCATACATAAAGCTCTCATAGTCACATCCTCTTTGCTTCTACTGAGGAATGTCATCAACTTAGCTCCAAAGGAACTCAGTGAGAGTTTACCTTTGACAGTCCGTGCATCCACTATTCCCATCAATGATTTCTCCAACAAATGGGGGTGCCTTATGGCGCACAGCTCTGTCTGATAAGCTTAGCATTCTGTAAGCCCACACATTGTCCTTTAGTTCCCTGAAAAGGAGACTTCTGTCTGTAACTAAGCAAATGTCACTTATCAAGCCCCCAAGTTTTTTTTAAACTTGGATTTAGTGGTCTGTAGCTCGTACCCTCTCGTATTTCCTCTATATACAGATCTCTAAAAATTCCTTCTCTTGGTGTCAAACCAACTGTTGTTGGGCTTTGAAAGAGGGACTTAGGTAAACAATTCTCACCCACTGAGATCTCTAGACTTTTGAAGACTCTCCATAATCTCTCGAGATGTGTATACATCCAGGAAAATGGGTATAAGTAAAGAAGAGCAAATTTCTTAAAAATTCGATTCGGCCAGTTCGCGAATTTTCCTAAAAATTCAGTCCGATCTGAATTTATTTGTGGTTAATCGTTTATAAAATTTCCTGGCTGCAGAGAGCCTTTATAGTGGTGAAGAACACTGTGCCTTTCAGTAACTTGCATAGGGAGTCTTCTGTGGTAGTTAAACAATACTATGAGTCAGTATGACAGGCGTCGCTTTAGAAACACTGCACACTTCACTTATTTGGACAGTTACGGGGCCAAAGCTGACCAAATAACTGAAGTGTGAACTCAGCCTCAATGTTAGCGTCAAGAAAAGCGCACTCCTTTTACACGGTCATCTGCTGATTCCACATATATGTCTACGGAGCCTGTTATAATAAACGCTTATACAAGTATAGCTTCCCCCCCCCCCCCGCCTCCTACAGAGTGGAGTGGGTGTCAGCAGTAATTTTGTGTTGACTAGTGTTGGGCGCCAATATTCGAATGGAAAATTTTAATAGTGAAAATCGCCACTTGGAGGCTTCGCGTAGATTTAGAATATAGTGCTATATATTCATATTCGCAAATATTCTACTTTTTTTTTTCATCTTAACCCATTATCCCTCCCTGCTTCTTGCCTGTGGGCTAATAAGAAGGCTGCAATGTCTTTGTCTGAGCTTAGCAACATCCCTAGCAACCAATAGGAATGTTGCCTACCCCTTACTATATTAGAACCTCCCCAGCAGCCATTTTTTGCAGTTTTTTTTGCAGTTCTGAGCGAGAGAGCAGTGTCATTGCTGTGCTATGTGCTTTGCTATGTCACATTACATTAGATAGTTAGTTACCTTACAGTATATATATGTTACAGTTAGTTAGTGGGAGATAGGTTCCAGTGCAGGGTGATAGGTAGTGTTAGGTAGTGTTCTGCTGTCTATACATATGTGCTACAGACACAGTGCTGTGATGTCACAAGTTGACAACAATACTTAGTGCACCAATCAGTATTATGTAGTCAGACCTGCTAAAATGTGAAGTTGCACGTATTGCGCCAAAATATGCGCATCATTAATTGCCAATTTGCACAATCGCAAATATATTGGAGCACTCTATCTGCATATAAAGCTATTTTAATGTTCTGCAGTGCCAACCATTTTCTCCAGTCTTAGGATACTTCTAGCAGCTTGAAAAATGGAGCAAAAGTGACCCACGCCAGTATTGAACAAGCAATATGCGCATATTACATTGCCGATTTTCACAATCAAGAAAATAATCGAGAATTCGAGAATATATCGCAAATATTCGCCCAAATATCCGTGAAATATCGCAAATTGGAATATTGCCCCTGCCACTCATCACTAGTGTTGATGTCCACAATTATTTTGCCCTTCCTCTGATGCATCAGAACAATAACCCCACAAAAAATAGATCATATCTATGTAGCATTCGACTTCACTCGGTCAGAATTTGTTCAGTAATCCATCAGTATTGCTAAAGCCCAAAAAAACAGGAGTGGATCCAAAACGGAGATTACACGTGAATGGAATATTTGCATGTCTTCTGTGTTTTGTACTCACTCCTGCTTTTGGCTACCAAATCATAAGCCAATTCTGATGCATAGGGACCATGTCATACAGGCCTTACACCTGTTACATAAACAGAATCCATTGTGCGTTTAATTTTTCCTTCCTTCTGACAGATCAGAAATAGGGTGATATAAATGATGAAGTCAGCCAGGCCAAAAGGCAAAATAGTGGCACAGTCATGAAGTGGGGAGGGTGGGAACAGCATGAGAAGTCCACAGAGTGGACTTATGACATAGTGGTGAGGTGAAAGCAGCATGAGGAGACCACAGAGTGGCCCAATGATAGAGTCTGTAGATGGAAGCAGAATCAGGAGGAGGCCAGAGAGTAGCACAAAGACAGTGTTGAAGTGGCAGCAGCATCAGGAGGACACAGAGTGGCACAATGACAGTGTGGAGTTGGCAGCAGGAGCATCAGGATAACACAGAGTGGCACAATGACAGAGTGTGGAGGTGGCAGCAGCATCAGGAGGAGGCCACAGGGTGACACAATAACAGTGTGTAGGTGGCAGCAGCATCAGGAGGCCACAGAGTGGCACAATGACAGAGTGTGGCGGTGGTGGCAGCAGCATCAGGAGGAGGCCACAGAGTGGAACAATGACAGAGTGTGGAAGTGGCAGCAGCATCATCAGGAGGCCACAGAGTGGCACAATGACAGAGTGTGTAGGTGGCAGCAGCATCAGGAGGCCACAGATTGGCACAATGACAGAGTGTGGAGGTGGAAGCAGCAGTGGAATCAGGGGATGGCCAAAGGGTGGCACAGTGTGTAGGGGTCAGCAGCAGCATCAGGAGGCCACAGAGTGGCACAATGAGAGTGTGGAGGTGGCAGCAGCAGAATCGGAAGGACTCCACAGGGTGGCACAATGACATTGTGAAGTTGACAGCAGCAGCATCAGAACAAAGAGTGGCACAATAACAGAGTGTGGCTGTGGCAGAATCAGGAGGAGGCCACAGGGTGGCACAATGACTGTGTGTAGGTGGCAGCAACATTAGGAGGCCACAGAGTGGCACAATGACAGAGTGCGGAGGTGGCGGCAGCACCTGAATCAGGAGGTGGCCAAAGGGTGGCACAATGACTGTGCGTAGGTGGCAGCAGCATCAGGAGGGAACAGAGTGGCATAATGACAGAGTGTGGAGGTGACGGCAGCAGCATCAGGAGGGGGCCACAGAGTGGCACAATGACAGAGAGTGAAGGTGGCAGCATCATCATCAGGAGGTCACAGAGTGGCACAATGACAGAGTGTGGAGGTGGCGGCAGCAGCTGAATAAGGAGGTGGCCAAAGGGTGGCACAATGACGGTGCATAGGTGGCAGCAGCATCAGGAGGCCATAGAGTGGCATAATGACAGAGTGTGGAGGTGGCGGCAACAGCATCAGGAGGAGGCCACAGAGTGGCACAATGACAGAGTGTGGAAGTGGCAGCAGCATCATCAGGAGGCCACAGAGTGGCACAAAGACAGAGTGTGTATGTAGGTGGCAGCAGCATCAGGAGGAGGCCACAGGGTGCCACAATGGCAGTGTGTAGGTGACAGCAGCATCAGGAGGCCACAGAGAGGCACAATGATAGAGTGTGGAGGTGGCGGCAGCAGCATCAAGAGGAGGCCACAGAGTGGCACAATGACAGAGTGTGAAAGTGGCGTCAGCAGCAGCATCAGATGGAGGCCACAGAGTGGCACAATGAGAGTGTGGAGGTGGCAGCAGCAGCATCAGAAGGAGTCCACAGAGTGGCTCAATGACAATGTGGAGTTGGCAGCAGCAGCATCAGGAGAACAAAGAGTGGCACAATGACAGAGTGTGGCTGTGGCAGCAGCATCAGGAGGAGGCCACAGGTTGGCACAATGACTGTGTGCAGGTGGCAGCAGCATCAGGAGGCCACAGAGTGGCACAATCACAGATTTCTTGATGATCCAATCAGACAGGAGAACTCCCCTGTGTAACAATGTGTAACCGGTCTCTTTTGTCAAAGTGTTGCTGTGGCACCATGGATTATCCAGTCTGATGCATCAGGCTTTGGTGGTGGGTGGAAATCCTGGCTTATCCATACATGATTCATCTTGACAAAGGTCAGTGTCTCCACATTTTTCGTAGACAGAAATTTATTTTTGGGGTAACTATAGCCCCCGCCGCACTAAACACCTTCCCTGATGCCACACTACTGGCCAGGCAGGACAGCTTTTCCAGGGCAAACTCTGCCAGTTGCAGCCACAAATCCAGTTTCACTTCCCAGTAGTCCAGCGGAACTTCAATATGGGGTGGCCGGGTGCAGTCCAAGTATGCCTCCACCTGCTGGTTCAGGTTATGCTCCAAGTCTAGAGTGGTTCAAGTCCTGCTCCAGGTCTAGCTGCTGCTACTGCTGGTGAGTAGTATCTTCACTAGACGTGTAAAGAAAGCTGCTCCTCAGCAACTCTAGACTCAAGTTGATGATGATGGAGCTGGAACTCCGCCCACCCTGCCACAGCAGCCATGGCAGAGCAACGTCAGTACAGAGGGCACCTTCGAGAAGATTGACGATGGCGCAGATAGGCAGCGCCAACTGAGGATGTCTCTATAGTTGTTCAGTTTGTCCACCCTCTCAGTGGGTGTTATAAAAGCCCCCATTTTGGACCAGTAGTGAGGGTCCAACAAGGTGGAGAGCCAGAATACATCCCTCTGCTGAATGGTGATAATTCGGCTGTCACTACCCAAGCATGTGAGCATGCATCGGGCCATTTGTTCAAGTGACTCAGAGGGACTCCCTGCCTCCATATCCACTGCATACTGCCACGGTGTGTCTGGGTCCTCTGCTTCGTCTTCCTCATCACCCTGTATGTCCTTTGCTCCTGCACCTCCTCTTCTGTCACCTGTTTATAAAAACCACCCAATTCACTACACATTGCTTGTGCTCCAATGTCCTCTTCCTCCTCCTCTAGTTCAGCCCCCACAGGGCTCATGTAGCCAGGAGATCTAGGCACCACATCTTCAGTCCCTTGACCAGCCAGGTTTACCAGCATTTGTTCTAGGACATAAAGCAGTGGAATGACGTTGTTCATCCCATAGTCCTGGCGACTGACAAATAACGTGGCCTCCTTAAAGGGTCTGAGCAACGGCAGGTACAGTATCATGTATGAGCTTCCACTGGCTTCCAGTATTCAATTTCTTGATGAAGAGCACAGAGCAATTCCTCCCCTGTGTGACTCCATTTGCCCAGGCAAATGAGGTGCAGAACAGCATGATACC
This sequence comes from Bufotes viridis, assembly GCA_033119425.1. Classification (NCBI taxonomy): domain Eukaryota; kingdom Metazoa; phylum Chordata; class Amphibia; order Anura; family Bufonidae; genus Bufotes; species Bufotes viridis. Next base: position 8,113 of record JAKVIS010001081.1, read on the forward strand.
GCCGTGCCCTCCACATGTGATATGCTGGAGGAAAATTGTGAATTGTCCCTGCAGTGGAAGCTGAGTACACGGTGGAGGATAAGAAGGCAGAGGCGGACATTGTCGCAGGACCAACGACGTGAGAACGTGGAAGCAGAAGCGGCATCACTTGGTTGCTGGTGTGGCTGTGCAGGAACCACATTAATCCAGTGGGCCGTAAAGGACATGTATTGTCCCTGACCGTAGTTACAGCTCCACACGTCGGCGCTGCCTTGCATTTTGGCACAAGCCATCAGTTTTCTGAAAGGTGCAGAGTCCACCACTTGGAAAGGGAGGGACTGCAGCACCAGAAACTTGGCCAGGAGTACATCAGTTTCTGCCCAGTTGGATTAGTGCACGCATACTGTTGTCTCTTGGAAATCGCTTCTGTCATTGATTGCTGACGGAATGACTGACGATAAGTAGGAGGAGGGGCACGAGCATCAGGACCAGCAGAAGATGGGAAGGACAGACAGCTCCCTTCGGCCGAGGTGGTGGAGCCCTGACTGCCTGAAATCGGGTGCTTGCCACTGGGTGATGTAGCAGTATTTTGTGGAAGCAGGTATATTGCAGCCCTTAATCAGTATTTTGTGGAAGCAGGTATATCAAACCCCTTTATCAGTATTTTTGGGAAGCAGGTATATTGCAGGCCTCATAGTAACATAGTAACATAGTATATAAGGCCGAAAAAATACATTTGTCCATTCAATTCGGCCTGTTATCCTGAAAGTTGATCCTGAGGAAGGCCAAAAAACAGGGCCGGAGTGGGGATAAAAACCAGCCCTGGAAAAAGTTGCATACCAGCCCCACAGCATTGCGTCATTATTTACTTGTTTATAAAAGGGGAAAGCATTCATTTTAAAACAAGTGTGTAAACATGAATATAAACTTTGCCCCACAATAGCTCTTTTGTAGAACCCCCATTGTTCACATTATCACAGTAGACCAGCTTTTCCCAACCAGGGTGCCTCCAGCAGTTGCAAAGCTACAACTCTCAGCATGCCCAGACAGCATTTGGCTGTCAGAACATGATGGGAGATATAGTTTTGCAACAGCTGGAGGCATCCTGGTAGGGAAACACTACAGTAGACCATTATCCCATCATCACCTCTCTTCACCCTCATATCAGCCCCCATGCCTCTCATTAGCACCCCATATCAGCCCTTTTGCCTCATTAGCCCCATTAAGCCTCTCATAGCCCCCATTATGCCTCTTATTAGCCCCCATATCCCTCATTAGCCCCCATATGCTTCATTAGCCCCCATTATGCCTCATTAGCCCTATCATGCCTCATTAGCCCCCATTATTCCTCTCATCACCCCCATATCAGCCCCATGCCTCTCATTAGCCCCACATATCAGCTCTTTTGCCTCATAAGCCCCCATTATCAGCCCTAATGCCTCATTAGCCCCCATTATCAGCCATTATGCATCATTAGCCACATTATAAGCCCGTATGCCTCATTAGACCCATATGCCTCATTAGCCCCCATTATGCCTCTCATTAGCCCCCAATATGCCTCTCATTAGCCCCCATTATGCCTCTCATTAGCCCCCATTATGCCTCTTATTAGCCCCCATTATGCCTCTCATTAGCCCCCATTATGCCTCTCATCACCCCCATATCAGCCCCCATGCCTCTCATTAGCCCCCATATCAGCACTTATGCCTGATAAGCCCCCATTATCAGCCCATATGTCTCTCATTAGCCCCCAATATGCCTCATTAGGTCCCATATGCCTCATTAGCCCCCATTATGCCTCTCATTAACCCCCATATGTCTCTCATTAGCCCCCATATGCCTTTCATTACCCCCATATGCTTCATTAGCCCTCATATCCTTCATTAGCCCACATATGCCTCATTAACCCCCATTATGCCTCTTGTAATCCCCAATATATGCCTCTCATTAGCCTCCAGTATACGCCTCTTATTAGCCTCCAATATATGTCTCTCATTAGCCCCATTATATACCTCTCATATTATGCCCCCAGCAGCCTAATTTTTTATAAAATAAAAAAACACTTACCTTTGCTGCTCCTGGACCCGCCGCCGCTCCTCGCCGCCCGCGATTTTCTTCCTCCACGGCTGTGCTCTCTGAACTGGCACGCACAGAGTGCTGTGCGCAGCCCTGCATAGCCTACAGCTGAGGACCAAGAAGCGGTAAGTACAGAGCGTTCACCGCTTCGTGGTCCTCCAGTACTAATAAGCGCTTCCAAAATGGTAGTGCTTCATTAGTATTTGCAGGTGCCCCCTGCGGTTGTCCGTGCGGCAGTCAGGGTTACCGGCCTAACGGGAATTTTCCCGGTATCCCGGTAGGCCAGTGCAGCCCTGCCAAAAACTCTTGTGTGGTAGTATGCAATTTTCCCCACTTAAGGGAAAAAAATTCCTTCCCGACTACAATCAAGCAATCAGAATAACTCCCTGGATCAACAACCCATCTGTAGTAGCTATATCTTGTAATATTATTACACTCCAGAAATACATCCAGGCCCCTCTTAAACTCTTTTAGTGAACTCACCATCACTACCTCCTCAGGCAGAGAGTTCCATAGTCTCACTGCTCTTACTGTAAAGAATCCTCTTCTATGTTTGTGTACAAACCTTCTTTCCTCCAGACTCAGAGGATGTCCCCTTGTCAAAGTCACAGTCCTGGGATAAATAGATAATGGGAAAGATCTCTGTACTGACCCCTGATATATTTATACATAGTTATTAGATCTCCCCTCAGTCGTCTTTTTTCTAAAGTGAATAACCCTAATTTTGATAACCTTTCAGGGTACTGTAGATCCCTCATTCCAGTTATTACTTTAGTTGCCCTCCTCTGAACCCTCTCCAGCTCTGCTATGTCTGCCTTGTTCAGGAGCCCAGAACTGTACACAGTACTCTGTGTGGTCTGACCAGTGATTTGTAAAGTGGTAGGACTATGTTCTCATCATGGAAATCTATGCCCCTTTTGATGCAACCCATTATCTTATTGGCCTTGGCAGCAGCTGCCTGACAATGTTTTTTACAGCGTAGTTTGCTGCTCACTAAAATTCATAGGTCCTTTTCCATGTGAGTGTAACCCAGTGTTTTACTATTTAGTATGTGCGAGTGACTTGCATTATTCCTTCCCATATGCATAACCTTACATTTGTCAGTGTTAAACCTCACCTGCCACTTCTCTGCACAAGCCTCCAATCTATCCAGATCCATCTGTAGCAGTATATTGTCCTCTTCCATGTCAATTACTTTACACAGTTTAGTGTCATCTGCAAAAATGTATATTTTACGGTACAAGCCTTCTACAAGATCATTAATCAATATATTAAAGAGGATAGGGCCCAGTACTGACGCCTGAGGTACTCCAGTAGTGACAGAGACCCAATTTGAGTGTGTACCGTTAATAAATATCCACCCTCTGTTTTCTATTATGGAGCCAGTTATTTACCCACATGCAGACATTTTCTCGCAGTCCGAGCATTCTCATTTTATATACTAACCTTTTATGCGGTAGAGTGTCAAATGCTTTGGAGAAGTCCACATATACGACATCCATTGATTCGCCGCTGACATGTCTAGAACTTACCTTCTCATAGAAACTGATTAAATTAGTTTGACATGACCGATCTCTCATGAAACCATGCTGATATGGCGCCATTTGCTTATTTTCATTAAAGTGCTCAAAGATAGCATCACTTAGAAGACTTTCAAACAGTTTACCCATGACGGATGTTAAACTTACCGACCTATAGTTTCCGGGCTCTGTTTTTGGACCCTTTTTGAATATTGGCATCACAGTTGCTATGCTCCAATCCTGTGGAACACTCCCTGTCAGTATAGAGTCCTTAAATATCAGAAATAGGGGTCTGGCTATGACATTACTTAATTCTCTTAGGATACGGGGGTGTATGCCATCTGGTCCTGGCGATTTGTCTAGTTTAATCTTTTTAAAACGCCGCTGTACTTCTTCATGGGTCAGAGAGGGCACTTTTAATGGGGAATTTACTTTTACATTCTGCATTTCATCTGACAGTTTATTTTCTTCAGTAAATACAGTAGAGAAAAATTATTTGATAGCTTTGCTTTCTCCTCATCACTCTCTGCAACTCCCCCCTCATCACTCTGTAAAGGGCCGACACCTTTAGATTTATACTTTTTACCATTTATATAATTGAAGAACATTTTTGGGTTCGTTTTGCTCTCTTCGGCAATTAATCTCTTGGTAGTTTGGCTGCTTTTATTTGTTTTTACATATTCTATTTTTTTCCTTATAGTTTTTCAGTGCTTTCTCACTACCCTCCTGTCTTAGTGTTTTAAATGCTTTCTTTTTGTCATTTATTGCTTTCTTTACAGTTCTATTTATCCACATTGGTTTCTTCTTGTTCCTTAACCTTTTATTCCGTAAGGTATGTACCTCTCACAATTAGATTTTAGGATGCTTTTAAGAATATCCCATTTTCTGGCTGTATTTTTATTTTTGAGGACTTTGTTAGTTAGGTCTATGGCCTCTCTTAGTTGGCTAATTTTTTTTGAAGTTTGGTATTTTTGTTCCTCCCTGAAGAAACACTCTTTTGAATGATAATTGGAAGGTTATTACTTTATGGTGTCCCCCAACCTGCACATCTGTTGTTCTGTCAGGTCTATTGGTTAATACTATGTACAGTACAGCCGTCCCTCTAGTCGGGTCCTTAACCAGTTGAAAAAGGTAATTGTCTTTGGTTATTGCCAAGAACCTGTTTCCTTTATGAGATGTACAGGTTTCAGTTTCTTAGTCTATATCTATATCTTAGTCTATAATAATGAGCTTATTATGATTTGCCGCCTCTTCTATCTCGTTTAGTAGTAGATTTCCTGTGGACTTTGGTATATTAGGTGGTTTATAATAAACTCCTATTAGTAATTTATTGTTGTTTTTGCCTCCATGTATTTCTACCCACAGTGACTCCACATGTTTCATGTTCCTCACTTATATCTTCTTGGACTGTGGGCTTTAGACAGAGCTTTACATAAAGGAAGACCCCCTCCCCCTCTCATGTTTTGGAAATCCTTTCTAAACAGACTTTAACCCTTTATATTAACTGCCCAGTCATAACTATCATCCAGCCATGTCTCAGTTATTCTCACTATGTCATAATCCTCCTCACACATCATTAATTCAATTTCCCCAGTTTTATTAGTCAGTCTTCTGGTATTAGTATACATACACTTAAGAGGTTTATGTATATTTTTTACCCTACACCTTTCCTTCTGAACTGTTCTAGACTCTCCTTCCATTCCTCCCCCAATCCCACTATCTTGCCCATAGTCTCTATCTGCAATATCTTCCCATCCTATAATGTAATCCCCCCCCCTCAGTCCTTAGTTTAAACACTCCTCCAACCTTCTAGCCCTCTTCTCCCCCAACACAGCTGCCCCTTCCCCATTAAGGTGCAGCCCATCCCTACGATAGAGCCTATAGCCGACAGAGAAGTCCAGTTCTCCAGAAACCCAAACCCCTCCTTCCTACAAGAGTTCTTGAGCCACTTGTTAACCTCCCTAATCTACCGCTGCCTTTCTTGTGTGGCTCAAGGTACAGGTAGTATTTCGGAAAATACTACCTTTGAGGTCCTTGCCCTAAGCTTTTGACCTAAATCCCTAATATCACTTTTAAGGACGCTCCACCTACATCTAACTTTTTCATTGGTTCCCATATGGACCATGACCGCTGGATTTTCTCCAGCCCCTCCCAGTAATCTGTCAACCCGATCCACGATGTGTCGAACTTGAGTGCCAGGAAGACAACACACCATTCGACGATCCTGGTCTTTGTGACAGATTGCCCTATCTGTACCCCTCAATCAATATTTTGTGGAAACAGGTATATCGAACCCCTTAATCAGTATTTTGTGGAAGCAGGTATATTGCAGCCCTCAATCAGTATTTTGTTGAAGCAGGTATATCACAGTCCTCAATCAGTATTTTGGGGAAGCAGGTATATAAATCCCCTTAATCAGTATTTTGTGGAAGCAGGTACATCGCAGGCCTCAATCAATATTTGGTGGAAGCAGGTATATCACAGGCCTCAATCAATATTTTGTGGAAGCAGGTATATCACAGGCCTCAATCATTATTTTGTGGAAGCAGGTATATTGAACCCCTAATCAGTATTTTGTGTAAGCAGGTATATCGCAGGCCTCAATCAATATTTGTTGGAAGCGGGTATATCAATCCCCTTAATCAGTATTTTGTGGAAGCAGGTATATCGCAGGCCTCAATCATTATTTTGTGATAGCAGGTATACAGAACCCCTTAAATCAATATTTTGTGGAAGCAGGTATATCGCAGGCCTCAATCAATATTTGGTGGGAGCAGGTATATCGCACCCCTCAAAGAGTACTTTGTGGAAGCGGGAATATCAAACCCCTTAATCAGTATTTTGTAGAAACAGGTATATTGCACCCCTTAATCAGTATTTTGTGGAAGCAGGTATATAGAACCCCCTAATCAATATTTGGTGGAAGCAGGTATATCGCACCCCTCAATCAGTATTTTGTAGAAGCAGGTATATCGCAGGCCTCAAACAATATTTGGTGGAAGCAGGTATATTGCACCCCTTAATCAGTATTTTGTGGAAGCAGGTATATTGCTAGAGATGTCGCAAACATAAAATTTTCCGTTCGCGAACGGCGAAGAGCGAATTTCTGCAAATGTTCGTGAACGGGCGAACCGCCATAGACTTCAATAGGCAGGCGAATTTTAAAACCCACAAGGACTCTTTCTGGCAACAATAGTGATGGGAAAAGTTGTTTCAAGGGGACTAACACCTGGACTGTGGCATGCCAAGGGGGATCCATGGCAAAACTCCCATGGAAAAATACGTAGTTGATGCAGAGTCGGGTTTTAATCCATAAAGGGCTGAAATCATCTAACATTCCTAAATTGTTTGGAATAACGTGCTTTAAAACATCCAGTGTGTGTATACCATCAGGTATGATGTTCTATCGATCAGGTAGTGTAAGGGTTAAGCCCGCTTCACAGTGACAGACCAAACTTTGACAGACCAAACTCCCTGTTTAACGCACCGCAAACAACCGCAAACAGTTCATTTGCACAACCGCAAACTCCCCATTTGCACAAGGTTGGATACCAAGCTAGCCAAGTCTCGTTCCTTGTCCTCACTGATGTCATTGAAGGTCTCTTCCTCCATCCAGCCACGTACAACACCAAGGGTCCCCGAAAGGTGACAACAAGCCCCCTGGGACGCCTGCTGTATTTTGGTCTTCCACCTCCTCAAAGCCACCTTCCTCCTCTCTCTGCGTTGCCGCCGGTCCGGCAATCGACGACGACAAGGCTGCTTCTGGTGGTGATGGTGACCACAACTCTTCCTCTTCATGCTCATCTAAGGCCTGATCCAGCACTCTTCGCAGAGCACGCTCCAGAAAAAATGCATGTGGGATGAGGTTGATGATGTTGCCTTGGGTTTGACTGACCAGGTTTGTCGCCTCCGCAAAAGGACGCATGAGCCTACAGCCATGGTGCATGAGTGTTCAGTAATGCGGCCAAAAAAATACTCAGCTCCGCAGAGCCTGTCCTCAGTGGCCGGTGTATGGAATAGATTTTAGGAACCGGGAGATGGAAAAAGATGGTTGGTCGGTCCTCTTCCTTCCAATTTGGGTCACTATGCGAGCTCCGTGCAATGTACTGTGCCACCCTACATGAGTGGTGTGTTAAGTAGTACTATTCCTATCAGTTTAATCCCTGTTACATCCCGTATCAGGGGACGTGTATCACATAGATTTTAGGAACCGAGAGATGGAAAAATATGATTGGTCGGTCCATTTACTTCCAATTTGGAGCACTGCGCGTGCGCCGCACAATGTACTGTGCCACCAATACAAATAGTGTGCACTACTATTCTTACCATTTTAATCTTTGTTAATTCCCCTATCAGAGGACATGTATTGAATTGAATCCTTGCATGGGGAGATAGAGAAAAAAGCTTGCTCTGTCCGCTTCCTTCTAATTTTCGGCACTTGCAATGGAATTTGCCACCAATGCAACTAGTGTTAACTAAGTACTATTCCTATCAGTTTTATCTCTGTTTTGTCCCTCATCAGGGCCAGGACCGGTGTAGTGAATAGATTTTTGGAACCGGGAGATGGAAAAAGACCCATGCTCGGTCCACTTGAATTTTAGGTCACTGCTCGTGTGCCGTGAAATGTACTGTGACACCCTATATGAGTGGAGGGCAGTGGGCACAGTACAGTCTGTGGGCCTGACACACACTGGCAGGCAACTGCAATTATATTAATGGGTTAAAAGTGAAATTACTTTTTATCTGCAAGGTACTGTGCCACCCGATATGAGTGGTGGGCACTGGCAGTTGGCACAGTACAGTCTGTGGGCCTGACACACACTGGCAGGCAACTGCAATTATATTAAAGGGTAAAAATTAAATGACTTTTTTATCTGCAAGGTACTGTGCCACCCTATATGAATGGTGGGCAGTGGGCAGAGTACAGTCAGTGGGCCTGACACACACTGGCAGGCAACTGCAATTATATTAAAGGGTGAAAATTAAACAACTTTTTTATGCAAAGTACTGTGCTACCCGATATGAGTGATGGGCACTGGCAGTGGGCACAGTACAGTCTGTGGGCCTGACACACACTGGCAGGCAACTGCAATTATATTAAAGGGTAAAAATTAAATGACTTTTTTATCTGCAAGGTACTGTGCCACCCTATATGAGTGGTGTGCACACAGTACAGTCTGTGGGCCTGCGGCGATGTGCCTAAACGACGTTTCGCTTAAGGCCGGATCCGGATTAATGATTTTCAATGGGCATTAATCCGGATCCATCCTTGAGGCATGCCTTCAGGATTTTTGGCAGGAGAAAAAAAAAAAAAACGTCTCAGTACTGAACTGAAGACATCCTGATGCATCCTGAACGGATTTCTCTCCATTCAGGATGCATTGGGATAATCCTGATCAGTATCTTTCCGTCTTAGAGCCCCGAGGATGGAACTCTAGGATGGAAAGGAACAACGCAAGTGGCAAAGAGCCCTTACAGCAGATGAGTCTTTGAGGACTGGAGTGGACACAGAAGACTGGCCTAGCTAACGCTTTCCCTATTAATTCAGCAGCAGCAGCACTCTCCCTGCTCTAACTAACACTGCAGCTTCAGAATGAATCTAAGATGGATGCTGTCCTTGCTTTTTGATATTAGGTGGGAGGGTCTGGAAGGGAGGGTATGCTGATTGGCTGGAATGTGTCTGCTGACTGTGAGGTACAGGGTCAAAGTTTGCTCAATGATGACGTATAGGGGGTGGACCGAACATTGCATATGTTCGCCCGCCGCGGCGAACGTGAACATGCGATGTTCGCCGGGAACTGTTTTCCAGCGAATAGTTCGGAACATCTCTATATATATCATCCCTCAATCAGTATTTTGTGGAAGCAGGTATATCACACCATTCAAACAGTATTTTGTGGAAACAGGTATATCGCATGCCTCAATCAATATTTGGTGGAAGCAGGTATATCACACCCCTCAATCAATATTTTGTGGAAGCAGGTATATAGAACCCCTTAATCAATATTTAGTGGAAGCAGATATATTGCACCCCTCAATCAATATTTTGTGGAATCAGGTATATCACAGGCCTCAATCAATATTTGGTGGAAACAGTTATATCGCACCCCGGCTCAATCAATATTTTGTGGATGGAGGTATATCGCAGGCCTCAATCAATATTTGGTGGATGCAGTTATATCAAACCCCTTAATCAGTATTTTGTGGAAGCAGGTATTTCACACCCCTCAATCAATATTTGGTGGAAACAGGTTTATCACACCCCTTAATCATTTTTTTTTGCCACAACAGTTATATCACACCACCCTCTTTATTTGGGGCAACAGTTATATCTCAATCAGTATTTTGTGGTAGAAGGTATATCACACCCCTCAATCAGTTTTTTTGGGGGCGACACACCCATTGCAAATAGTGGTACCAATAGCACTTGTCCCTTTATATACCTGCGGTATCACAGCAGAACCGCTCACAACTGCTGGACAATACAAATGCACTATATACTTTGTATGTTAGAAAGTATATTATAAGTATATCACACCCCTCATTATAGCACACCTATACCAGTCCTTAAAAGAACTTTTATGGCCCTATTAGCTAGCGTTTGGAGTCCCTAACAGTCTGTTCCTGCTCCACAAAGCAAACTTTCCCTACACTGGCAAAACACAGAATGTAAAATGGCAGCCAGATCAGGTTCTGTTATAGGGTGGGGGTGTGTCCATGTGCAGAAACGTCTCAATTGGCTGTCCTGTCCCACCTGATGGATGTGTCATGGCTTAAATTTCGCGACAATGCAAAAGAATATGCCGCCAGCGGACATCACCATATGTTCGCATGTTCGGCGAATAGAGAACGCGCAAAGTTTGCCATGAAACGACCACCGGGCGAACCGCAATGCCATCACTATCCACTAATACACGTCAAAAAGGGCTTTAGAGCATATAACTGCACCGCTGAACGGCAAATAGGCCCTTACTTTTTTCTACTTATACACGGCACTAAAGGCTTTAGAACATATAACTGCACCGCAGAACGGTAATAAATATATCTTTTTTTGCCACTAACACACGCTAAAAAGGGCTTTAGAACATATAACTGCACCGCTGAACGGCAAATAGGCCCTTATTTTTTTCCACTTATTCACGCCACAAAATTATTTAGAAAATATAATTGCACCACTGAATGTCAAATATATATTTTTGCCACTAATACACGCCAAAAAGTTGTAATTCTCTCTCTTCAACATACAACGGCAAATCCTTTTTTTTTGTGCAACTAATAAAAGCCAAATAACTGCACTAATGAACGGCAAATAATAGATATTTTTTTGCCACTAATACACGCCAAAAAGGGCTTTAGAACATATAGCAGCACCGCTGAATGGCAAATAGGCCCTTATTTTTTTCCACTTATTCATGCCACAAAATGCTTTGGAACATGTAACTGCGCCGCTGAACGGCAAACAATATATATTTTATTGCCACCAATACACTCCAAAAAGAGCTATAATTTTTCACTTCACCACACAACGGCTAATAAGCCCTTTTTTCCACTAATACAAGCTAAAAAATGCTTTAGAACATATAACGGACTCCACAAAAGGGCAAATAAGGGCAAGGGCATATAAATATTTCCTTGTAATAAACCCTGTTTATGGCTGTATCAAACAGCACTTGCTCCCCAATAACAAGAATGGTTTGCTGGAATTATAGAGCTTTATAATGTCAATGTGGATAACTTGTTCCTATTACCCAGGCTGTAAACTCCCCTACTAAACCCTATACTGCTTCAATACTGTGGAACGATTCCACCCTATCCTTTCCCTGAACTTCTATACAGCAAGGTAAAAGTTTTAAAGTCTTTTCTTTCACTGTCCCTAGCACCTGCTGACGTCTCTCCCTGCACTAAGTAAACTGTAAAATAGCTGAATCCAAGATGGCCGAGGCAATCTATAGTGCTGTGACATCACAGAGCTGGCTGATGATTGGCTGCATGCTTGGCATTATGGGTGATCCCTCACTCTCAGAGTTCCTTGCTTCATGTCCTAACACGTGCAGCAGCCATTTTAGGAAAAAAATGTTACCACGAAGCATAAGGGAATTCAAATGGATCAAATTCCACTTTGTCAATATCGATTCGCTCATCTCTAGGTATAAGGTCTTAGCAAGGTTGTTCAATACCCCAGATTAAACAGTGTTATTATATCCTACTATATCAGCTTGATGTTGGTGATTTCAGAAGGATAGATGTACCTTTTTCCACATGTTTGGTGGAAGGACATCTTTCAAAGATGAAATGCAATATGCCATACATTCTTTCTATGTAACCTCAAAATTGCACTTCTCACTTTTGATATTCAGGGAGGAAAGGGTCATAGGGCAACATTATTTTCATACTTGATTACTGCAGCATACCTTTTGGTTCCATCTTTATTGGCTTTTTAACAAGCCGCCTTCTATACATGGGTGGATTAACAAAATTGATTGATTATACAAATTTGAGGAGAGTTCTCACTGGGAACTTCACTCTAGAGGCACTTTCCTTTCCATTTAGCAACCATGGCATACCTATAGAAAATTTCAATAGGTGATAACGAGATATGTATGTGTATGTAGCCTCTCAGACTTCACCATCCATAGAGACGGTTTTAGTGCCTCCCATTACCTCTATGGCTATCTGTTTTTTCTGTTTGATTATTATGGTTAGTTAACTGTTTTAAGTGTGACTATTATCTGACTATTATCATCTGTTATATCAACTGTCTGCCCATACCTTTTAAAATATTTTTTATTTTAAATAATAAAATTAAAATCCAATTTCTGTTGTACAGAAATTCCACAATGTCTTAACATGACTACAGAGGTAAATCTGCTGAATGCTTTACCTACTGTCTTGGTAAATTAGTTTGGCTAATGGAGAGTTTTCCTTTTTTTTTTTTTTTTACGTAAAGCAGTACTTTAAATTTAAAGTCTTATATAATAGATCCCTCATTTTAAAATAATATATAAAAGATGCAGAGTGGACTTGGTATGGATAAGTGAAAGCATTTTTGACACAGTTATATATGTTGTGATTTAATGAATGTATTGATTTATTGTCTGAGATTTAACCTCAAGTTTCGAAATACATTTTGTTCGAGAGGCGCAAATAGCATACATTTCCAGAAGTCACTGTCAGGTCAAAAATTAATAGTGCCTGAACGCACAGGGGTTTCATTTTGTAATTTATTTTTACTTGCAAAATAAAATTAGGAATTAATTTCAAGGGGTTATATTGCTAAAAACAAATAAAATTTAAACAATGAATTTACCATATGGTGCAGATATTTTTTCAATTTTGCTGGATTATTTACATCTACAATGGTGTTTTCTCTGTCTTGCTATATTGGATATTTGACATAAATGTTTCCATGGCAAACTCTGGAGCCTGCTTGTAGGCATTATGTAGTGAAACCACTGTAATATAAAATATAGCCAAAATTAGGACTTTAAATGGAACCTGTCAATTTTTACAAGTAGTATGGTCAATGGACAGCATGCTATAAAGCAAGATGAGCAGAGCAAATTAATTTACAGCTTTATGGTGAAAGGTTACTTATAACTTATCATTTATTAACTTACATTTCTGCTATCTCTATGCTAATGAACCCAGTGGCTGACAGTATTACTTCTATGATTGTGCGTGCAGAGATAGCTGTCAGTCAATTAGGACAGCCCACTGGACTCCTAGGGATAGAAAGAGAAAGGACTTCAATTAATAAAACAATGAAATATATAAAATACATAAAGAAATGTATACAGGCAAGTCACATTATTATGACTGGAGATGAGCGAAGTTATCAAAAATTCGATTCGGCTGATTCGCCGAATTGATTTGGTTAAATTTGATTCAACCCCTCACATGCCGCGTTTAGTGTTGATCACGGCATCTGACAGTCACATTGAGGCCATTTTAGTCCTTTAAGGGGTTGAGATGCCATCGGGGCCATCTTGATTGAAGAACGCTCGCAAAATCTTGCGCATGCTGACATGATGACATCATCATGCTGTGTGGACATGGTGACGTAAAAACGTGAGCATGCGCATGATTTGGCCCGTTTTCCTCAATCAAGATGGCCACGACAGCCTTTCCGCGAGCAAATTTATTCATTACCGCAAAGCACCAGGAAATTCAGCTTTGTGACGAATCAAATTAGTAATATAGTATAGAAGACCGAAAAAAGACATTTGTCCATCCAGTTCGGCCTGTTTCCTACAAGTTGATCCAGGGGAAGGCAAAAAAAACTGTGAGGCAGAAGCCAATTTTCCCCATTTAAGGGGAAAAAAATTCCTTCCTGACTCCAATCAGGCAATCAGAATAACTCCCTGGATCAACGACCTCTCTCTAGTAGCTGTAGCCTGTAATATTATTACACTCCAGAAATACATCCAGTCCCCTCTTGAATTCTTTTATTGTACTCACCATCACCACCTCCTCAGGCAGAGAGTTCCACAGTCTCACTGCTCTTACCGTGAAGAATCCTTTTCTATGTTTGTGTACAAACCTTCTTTCCTCCAGACGCAGAGGATGTCCCCTCGTCACAGTCACAGTCCTGGGGATAAATAGATGATGGGACAGATCTCTGTACTGACCCCTGATATATTTATACATAGTTATTAGATCTCCCCTCAGTCTTCTTTTTTCAGGGTACTGTAGATTCCCCATTCCAGCTATTACTTTAGTTGCCCTCCTCTGAACCCTCTCCAGCTCTGCTATTTCTCCTTGTTCACAGGAGCCCAGAACTGTACACAGTACTCCATGTGTGGTCTGACTAGCGATTTGTAAAGTGGTAGGACTATGTTCTCATCACGGGCATCTATGCCCCTTTTGATGCAACCCATTATCTTATTGGCCTTCCTAGATCCTTTTCCATGTCAGTGTTACCGAGTGTTTTACCATTTAATATGTACGGGTGACTTGCATTATTCCTTCCCATGTGCATAACTTTACATTTGTCAGTGTTAAACCTCATCTGCCATTTCTCTGCCCAAGCCTCCAATCTATCCAGATCGCTCTGTAACAGAAAACTGTCCTCTTCAGTGTTACTTTACACAGTTTAGTGTCATCTGCAAAAATAGATATTTTACTGTGCAGGCCTTCTACAAGATCATTAATAAATATATTGAAGAGAATAAGGCCCAATACTGACCCCTGAGGTACCCCACTAGTGACAGTGACCCAATCTGAGTATCTACCGTTAATATGAAATGTTCCTAAAATTAAGTCAATTTGCAACACTAATTATGACCATTTTCTACTTTTGACAATGGCAGTGTGTAGCTCATAAGGGAAGTCATGTGAGCTGGGTGTATATGGTGTCTTGTACACATCCCTCATTGCTAACATGGATAAAAGGGGGGATTTATCAGAGTTGCAAAAATGGATGGTTATTTGACTTTTAGGCTAAGGGTGATAGTACTTCTGAGACTGTGCAGTTTGTCAACTGTTTTTCTGCTGCTGTAGTGAAAGTGTATCGTGAGTGAAGAAATGGGACCATTTTGAATAAGTGATGTGAAAACTGTGGAGCACTGCATGCCATTGATGTGACAGGTAAATATAAGCATGAAGGTGAGTAAGCAAGATTGACATGCTACAGTGGAGCAGATCACCCCCAAAATGAACCAGGGGGCTTCTAGAGTGTGTCTACAACAAAAGTTCGGCCAACGATACTGCGTATGGGGCTCTGAAGTTTACGGATGGTCACCGCACCTCTGATAACAAAGTTGTATTGACAGTAAAGTCTTCAACTTTCACAGCAGTATCGGAATTTGACCTCCGCTGATTGGCAAAGGATTGCTTGGGATGGACGTTGACATGTCAGGTGAGAAACATCAGAGAAAAAATTGCCCTGAAACGTTTGCTGGACGAACGCACGCTGGTAGTTGGAGCGCCATGGTCTGGGGGGTTGTTTTTGTGACCTTCTGATTATCCTCCTGATTGGATCCTCCAGCAAGACAATGTGACATGTCACATGGCTACAAATGTCTACAGCAGCAGATAACGGAGTATAGCAATATATAACAGTGTATAGCAGTATACAGCAGTATATAACAGCGTATAGCAGTATACAGCAGTATATAACAGCGTATAGCAGATACAGCAGTATATAACAGCGTATAGCAGTATACAGCAACAGATAACAGAGTATAACAGTATACAGCAGTAAATAACAGTGTATAGTTGTATACAGCAGTAGAGAACAGCACATAACAGTATACAGCAGCAGATAACAGAGTATAGTAGTATACAGCAGTGTATAACAGTGTATACTAGTATACAGCAGTATATAATAGTGTATAGCAGTATACAGCAGTATATAACAGTGTATAGTAGTATAAGGCAGTAGATAACAGTGTATACTAGTATGCTGCAGTATATAACAGCGTATAACAGTATACAGCAGTAGATGACAGCGTATACCAATATATAGCAGAATATAACAGTGTATAGCAGTACACAGCAGTATATAACAGCATATAGCAGTATAAAGCAGTATTTAATATCATATGTAGAGATGAGCAAATCGAATTTGACGAAGTGGAATTCAATCCGGATTTCAGGAAAAATTAGATTCGCATCAAATCCAAATTTCCTCACTCTTCGTGGTAATGAATGGCATTTTTTCCTAAAATGGCTGCTACACATGTTAGGACATGGAGCAAAGAACTCTGGGAACGAGGGATCACCCACAATGCCATGCATGCAGCCAGTCAACCCTGTGATGTCACAGCCCTATAAATAGCCTCAGCCATCTTGGATTCAGCAATTTTCCAGTTTACTTTCCAGTGCAGGTAGAGATGTCAGTAGGCGCTAGGGAGAGTGCTTGGAAAGACTTTTTTTCAAATTTTTATTTTGCCGAATAGAAGTTCAGGGAAAGATCATTAAAAGTATAGAGTATGGATAGGAAGGAATTTTCCACACTATAAAAGGAGAACCGGGTCCAATAGGGGAGTGTACAGCCTAGCTAATAGGAACAATCCTTTTTCACCTTGCTGCACTGACTGGGGATCCAAATTGCCATAATACTCAGTAGTGATGAGGAGATTGGCATGGGAGCTGGTGTTGTGAGCGGTCAGGCTCCTGGCTCAGAGACTGTTGAGGAGGACATCAGTGACGTGCAGACAGTACTTGATGATAATGTAGCCTATCACAATTGGGAGCCGGGTGACAAAAGGGGCTTCATCATCATCGGCAAAAGAGGGTGGCAGTTTGCGCGTGAGGCAGCGGTGGTGCCAGCAACTAGGTAGCGTGGCCGAAATTCAGGAGGGTGGCAGCAGTGGGAGATTGGGAGCAGAACCTGAACCAGCAGGTGGTGGAATACTTGGACAGCACCCAGTCACCCCACATTGAAGATCCGCTGGACTACTGGGCAGCCAAACTGTATTTGTGACCGCAACTAGCAGACTTTGCCCTGGAAAAGCTGTCCTGCCCAGCCAGTAGTGTGGCATAAGAGCGGGTGTTTAGTGCGGCTGGGGCCATATTTACCCCAGGGACAACTGTCCTGTCCACCTAAAAGATGAATCAGGCGTGGATCAGCCAGGATTTCCACCCACCAATGCCTGATGCATCAAATTATATCATCTATGGTGCCTCACCAAAACCATGACAAAAGAGACCGGTTTCTTCTGGCTACCTGCCTCAGCTATTATTCTGATTTCTGCCACCCGCCTGATGCAACACATTTGACGCCAAATGCACCTTCGTACACCCACCATTGTCAGCGGGTACTGTTATTGGCACCCACCTCCCCACTCTGTCCCTGGGTCACTCTGTGGTCTCCTGATGCTACTGCCACCTCACTACTCAGGTCTCCTCATGCTGCTGCTGCCACCTCCACGCTATGTCACCTTGCCACTCTGTGGTCTCCTCATGCAGCTTCTAAATAAACACTATGTCACTGGGCCACTCTGTGGCCTCCTCATGCTGCTGCTGCCACCTCCACACTATGTTACATTTCCACTCTGTGTCCTCCTAATGCTGCTGATGCCACCTCCACACTATGTCACCTAGCCACTTTGTGGCTTCCTCATGCTGCTGCTAACTCTGTCATTGGGCCACTCTGTAGCCTCCTCATGCTGCTGCTGCCACCTCCACACTATTGCACCTTGGCACTCTGTGGCCTCCTCATGCTTCTGCTAACTGAATGCTATGTCACTGGGCCACTCTGTGGCTTCCTCATGCTGTTGCTGCCACCTCCACACTATGTCATCTTGCCACTCTGTGGCCTCCTCATGCTGCTGCTGCCACCTCCACACTATGTAACCTTGCGACTCTATGGTCTCCTCATGCTGCTGCCAACTCACAACTTCTCTTGGCCAGTCTTTGGTCTCCTCATGCAGCTGCCACCTCCACATTTGTTCATTGTGCCACTCTGTGGCCTCCTCATGCTGCTGCTGCCACCTCCACACTATGTCACCTTGCCACTCTGTGGCAAACTCATGCTGCTGCCACCTTCACACTATGTCACCTTGCCACTCTGTGGCAAACTCATGCTGCTGCTGCCACCTCCATACTATGTCACCTTGCCAGTCTGTGACTTCCTCATGCTGCTGCTGCTTCCACCTCCACACTATGTCACCTTGATAATCTGTGGCCTCCTCATGCTGCTGCTAACTCAGCACTATGTCACTGGGCCTCTCTGTTGCTTCCTCAAGCTACTGCCACCGCAACACTATGTAAATGGGCAACTCTGTGGTCTCCTAATTTTGCGGTTACCTCAACACTATGTCATTGGGCCACTCTGTGAACTTCTCAAGCTGATTTCCCACCCTCCCCACTCCATGACTGGGCCACTATTTTGCCTTTTTGGCCTGGTTGACATCATCATTTATTTGACTCTTCTTCTGAACTGTCAGATGGAAGTAAAAATGAGACGCACAATGGATCCTGTCTTTGTAGCAGCTGTAAGGCCCCATCAGAACTGGCTTATGATTTGGTAGCCAAAAGTAGGAGTGGGTACAATAAACAGAAGACATGCAAATATTCCATTCATGTGTCATCTCTGTTTTGGATCCAATCCTGTTTTTTTGGGGGGCTTTTGCAATACTGTTGGATTACTGACCAAATGCTGACCAAGTGAAGACGGATGCTTAACAGACAGGATCCGTTTTTTTGGGGGTTATTGTTCTGATGAATCAGAAGAAGGGAAAAAATAATCAGTGACGTCAACACAAACTTACTGCTAACACCCTCTCCACTCTGTCAGGGGGGCTCTACTTGTATAAGCATTTAATAGAACAGATTCTATAGACATCTTTTGGAATTAGCTGACGACGGTGAAAAAGGAGTGCGCTCTTTCACGCTACAGTAGGATCTTGAGCCTCTGCGCGGTTCTTTATACCTGGCGCTATCATCAACCTGTAAGGGTAATTTCACACTAGCGTTTTGGATTCCGTTTGTGAGATCCGTTTCAGGGCTCTCACAAACGGTCCAAAATGGATCAGTTAAGCCCCAATGCATTCTGAATGGATAAGGATCCGTTCAGAATGCATCAGTTAGGCTCCGTTCCGCTTCTATTCTGTTTTGGAGGCGGACACCAAAACGCAGCATGCAGCATTTTGGTGTCCTTCTGAAGAGGCGGAGCCTAATGGATCTGTTTTGAATTACAATGTAAGTCAATGGGGACGGATCCATTTTCAATGACAAGACACAATATGGTGCATTTGAAAACTGATCCGTTCCCCATTGACTTTCAATGTAATTCAAAACGGATCCGTTTTGGACTTTGTCATTTTTCTTTTAACTAATGCAAACGGATCTGTTCTGAACGGATACAAACGTTTGCATTATAGGTGCGGATCCGTCTGTGCAACTAAACAGACGGATCTGCACCAACGCAAGTGTGAAAGTACCCTTGGGCTGAGTTCATACTTGAGTTATTTGGTCTGTTTTGGCCCCATAACTGCCCAAATAAGTGAAGTGTGCAGTGATTCTAAGAGGGACGCCTGTCATGTGTGTGTCATACTGACTGACAGTATTGTTTCACTACCACAGCAGGCTCCCTATGCGTGTTACTGCAAGTCACAGTGTTCTACACCATTATACAGGCTCCTTGCAGCCAAGAAACAGCTGTTTTTTAAAGCAATTCGCTGGAAATAAATTTGGATCGAATTGAATCTTTTCGGAAAATTCTGCGAACCGGCCAAATCTAATCTCTATTCATATGCTGTAGCAGTATACAGCAATATATAACAGTGTATACTAGTAAAAGGCAGTATATAAAATATTCAGTCTCTGTTGCGGTAGGAACTACTTCCACTCAGGTCTCTCTCTCTCTTAGGTCTCTTGCACACGACAGTATGTATTTTGCTGTATTTTGCGGTCGGTTTTTCACTGATCCATGGTTCCGCTTTTTGTTTCTGTTGTGTTTCTGTTTCCATTCCGTAGTTCTGCAAAAAATCTCTATGGTTTCCGTATGCTATCCATTTTTTGTGGATCGCAAACAGAAACATAAAATTTTGAATTATTTATGTAATGTACAGTAAGGTGTTTTTACAGGAAACACATGGGCAAAGTGGGCATGGATCCGCAAAAAACAGAAGACATACGGATGTGTTCCGTATGCATTCCATATTTTTTGTGGACCAATTGACTTAAATAGAGCCACGGATCGTTATTTGCGGGCAATAAAAGTTCTATCCTTCAGCGGAACGGATATACGAAAATACGGAAACAGAATGCCTACGAAGTGCATTCTGTTTATTTTTTGCGGAACCATTGAAATTAATGGTTGTGAATACGGACCGCAAACGGAATCCGCAAAAAACAGAACGTAAACGGAAAAAAAAAACATCCGTGTACAAGAGGCCTTAAAGTCCAATCTATCACTGGCAGCAACTCTCAGCCCACACTGTAGGTGTGTCTACTTTTCATCTGGCCATTACGTTGGGTCTCCAGCACTTTCAATCCTGCTGTCATTCTGAAGGCTGCAGGGGATTTGTCACCCAGGAGTCACAAGTGACTGTCAGTATTTTACATATTATGATCAAATACAACAAATTATTATAAAATAAGGAAGAGCACATATTCTTCAGATCAACACATAGTAAATACAATTAATTTCCAAAGGATTAACAGTGTAGCATATACAACAAAATATCCAATAGGTTAAGAAAAAGCCCCTTGGCAATGGCCTATACAAAGATCAATTTTATAAAATAAATAAAAGGCTTTTTAAGCTGACTACTCAGAGTAAATTAATGCTGTGTGATAGGACAAATAGACTAATAATTACAGCTTGCATGATTAGAAGAGCTGATAGGGTACATGATAGAAAATCTTCTTGTGATTATGCAATCCTTAACTTGTTTTTTTTTTTTTTTTAATTGAGAATGGTAGTATTACAAACTGCTGTGCTAGTAGGCCACTAGCTTACCAGGAAATGTCACACTGCACCAATAATTGTGATTGGCTAACTGGTACTGACGTCTCCACTTCTGTCCTGATGTTTCTCAGTTGACACGAGATGGATGTGATAACTGTAGGGGCATAAAAGATCAAGTGAACCTCCACTTAGTATAGCTAATTCTGTTAATAAATGTGAATTGCAAGATAAATTTTATTCGCTGTGAAAGTGAATTTCCTTCTGCTTTGCGATAGTGAATCGGTTTTACCTGAAATAGTGTAAAAAAAAAAAAAAAAGTAATACTGACCTGTTCCATTTGCTTGCGACTGGCCACCCACCTCCAACTTCCTTGAAGCCAAAATATGTTGTGCGGTTACGTATGATGTTACCACACTGGCCGGCATGATGACATCATCTCGGGACACAACACACCAGACCATCAAGCAAGATGGCAGCAGGGGGCTCATCACGAGCAAATGGATCAGATAAGTATTATTTTTATTTTACACTATTTTATTTATAACAGATGCTGTGATCATGTATGAACGCGGCATCTAAGGGGAACCATGCTGGGTTCAGAATAAAGGTCTAATATGAAGGCTAATATGACTAAATTTATTAATCAAATTTATGTACAAAATCTAATTGAAGTTCCTGCAATTTACTGCAGAAACTCATCTACAAATAGAACAAAGTCAGACCCATTTAAAGCAGCCATTCTAATGCATTATATGGCAGAGTAGCTGCTTACACTTTATGCAGATAAACGGCAGATTTTGTTGCAGAAAATCCTGTGACTAAAAATCAGCTCCATTTATCTGAGTGGGGCTGAAAGCACGGGGATTTCTGCAAGCCCCATTAAGGTGAATGAAACAGATTTTCAGTTGCGGAATTTTCTTCAACAAAATCTGCAGTCGGTGTCGGTGCCCTTATATATTCATTTTTCACATTTTCATAATCTTTGACAATAGTGAAACACTTGTTTTTAATGCTCAGGTAAAAAAGAGGAGAATCAGTTTCCTAACTACAAGAACAGACTGTGCTGACTGTCAGATCTCCCAGAATGGGCTCTAAAACACAACTGTTCCTGTCAGCTCAGTGTCAACAATATCTCTTTTCTTACAATAAAGAAACATTTACTCTATGCTTATACAGTCAAGTGCATGCTGCATTAAAGATTAGTGTTTCTGAGACCATTACTGTTTTGTAACCCACACTTTTTTGCTTGGGGTGAGTGCCAGACCTATAAAAGTGCCATGTCTTCTTTGCAGTACAATGGCAAATTAAATGAGAGCTTAATAAACATACTGATAGTATTGATTTGTGTATGGTTTCCTAGTGTATTATTCTAATTTACGAAATTAATTCATTAAAGGGGTTTCCAAGACTTTTATACTAATGACTATTGTTGAGCGAATCGATCCAAATTTTAGGGAAAATTCGATTTGCTGTGAAGGCGAATTTCCGCATGCTTCGTGGTAGCAAATCAAATCTTTCCTAAATGGTGGTAAAAAATATAAAAAAAAACATACTTACCTCATCCGTTTGAGTGCGATGAGCTGGCAGCTGCCATCTTGATTGCAGATCTTGCATGAAATCCCGAGCACGGTGATGTATGATGTCACCACGCCGGCCAACGTGATGACGTCATCATGGGCCGTGTGATAATTTACGCTATATCTTCAATCAAGATGGAGGTGGCCAGCTTTTGGCTATCAAATGGATTATCTAAGTATTATTATTATTTTTTATTTTTTATTTTACACTTTAATGTTAATGTCAGATGCTGCAATCAGCTATGAACGTGGCATCTGAGGGGTATAATGACAAGGAGCTGCACAATCGCCCCTCCCTGTCATTGCACTTGCTACTTACAAAGAAATACGCTTTATGACAATTCATCACAGAGAAAAAAAAATTGTAAAATTTTTGTAAAATTTGTCCTTTTTTTATCCTCTGGATAGGTCATCAGAATCTGATTGGTGGAGGTTCAACACCCGGGAACCCCACTGATCAGCTGTTTGAGAAGGTTGCAGCGCTCGCAGTAGCGCGGTGGCCTTCTCACAGCTTTCTTTAGGTCAGGGACAACAAGTCCATTGGTCACATGGCCTAAGAGCAGCTCAGCCCCATTGAAGTGAAACGGGCTCAGATGCGATACCAAGCACAGCCCGCTATCAAGTGGACAATGCTGTGCTTAGTGAGCAGAGTGAAGTACATGGTACCACTGTAAGCAAGAGCTAATCGATGGGGGCAGGGAGTTGCACCCCCACTGACCAGTGAATATCTTGGAACACCCTTTCAACACTAAACATAAGTATAATAAACAGATCTACTTTATACAAATATATATATATATATATATATATATATATATATATATATAAAATTGCCGATGAGCAAATCAGTTCTAAACTATTTTAATTTGTTATGAGTTTCCCAAATTAACTTTTGGGATTAGTTTTGGAGGAATTACTCAAACTAGCATCCACTATTTTACAGATTAGAAGACAGGGAAGAAGGCATCTGCCACCAAAAGGTCATAATTTTTGGACCATTTTTAGCTAATTAAAAATCATCAATGCAGTGTGTCATTAAACAGGCTATTCGTTATTATTGTTGAGCACGAATATTCGAATAGCGAATTTTTATCGCAAATATCGCAACTTCGATAATTCGCGAATATTGCGAATATAGCTCTAAATATTCGCAATTTTGAGTATTCTTTTATTTTTATTTTTTAGTTGTTAATCTTTGTTGCTCTCTGGTTGTCTTCCCACTTCCCAAAAGCTGTTCTTACCTGTCCGGAGGATTCCTGGCTCCCTGCCCGCTCTAGTTAATGCCTGTTGCCGCTTCTGCCAACTTCCTGTGTGCATGGAGCGTCCCCATCCCAATGGGAACGCCTCCATGCTAAAATGTACTGTTGGATGTGAGAATCACAATCTCACAAATTTGACTAAGTTGTAATCGCAATGCGATTAATATAACCTGAATTATTCGTATTGTGATATTCGTTATATTCTAGCAATACTACCTTTAGGAACCCAGCTTTAACCACTTCAGCCCCCCTAGCTTAAACACCCTTAATGACCAGGCTACTTTTTACAATTCCGCACTACACTACTTTCACCGTTTATTGCTCCGTCATGCAACTTACCACCCAAATGAATTTTACCTCCTTTTCTTCTCACTAATAGAGCTTTCATTTGGTGGTATTTCATTGTTGCTGACATTTTTACTTTTTTTGCTATTTATAAAAATTTAACGACATTTTTGCAAAAAAATGACATTTTTCATTTTCTGTTGTAAAATTTTTAAAAAAAAACTACATTTGTATATAAATTTTTCTCTAAATTTATTGTTCTACATGTCTTTAATAAAAAAAAATCCAATAATTGTATATTTATTGGTTTGGGTAAAAGTTATAGCGTTTACAAACTATGGTGCAAAAAAGTGAATTTCGGCATTTTGAAGCAGCTCTGACTTTCTGAGCACCTGTCATGTTTCTTCAGGTGCTAGAATGTCAGGAAAGTATAAATACCCCCCAAATGACACCATTTTAGATAGAAGACACCCCAAAGTATTCACGGAGGGGCATGGTGAGTTCATGTATCATTTCATTTTTTTTCACAAGTTAGCGGAAAATGACACTTTCTGAGGAAAAAAAAATATATAATAAAGTTTCCATTTCTGCTAACTTCTGGCAAAAAAAAATAAAAATCTCAGATGGGCTCACTATGCCCCTCTGTGAATACCTTGGGGTGTCTACTTTCCGAAATGGGGTCATTTGTGGGGTGTGTTTACTGTTCTGGCATTTTGGGCGGGGCTAAATTGTGAGCAGCCATGTAAAGCTAAAGGTACTCGTTGAATTTGGGCCCCTTTGTGCACCCAGGCTGCAAAAAAGTGTCACTCATGTGGTATCGCCGTACTCAGGAGAAGTAGGGCAATGTGTTTTGGGGTGTATTTTTACATATACCCATGTTGGGTGAGAGAAATATTTCTGTAAACTGACAACTTTGTATAAAAAAAATTAAAAAGTTGTCATTTACAGAGATATTTCTCACACAAAGTATGGGTATATATAAAAATACACCCCAAAACACATTGCCCTACTTCTCCTGAGTACGGCGATACCACATGTGTGGAACTTTTTTGCAGCCTGGGTGCGCAAAGGGGCCCTAATTCCAATGAGTACCTTTAGGATTTCACAGGGCATTTTTACGCATTTGGATTCCAGACTTCTTCTCACACTTTAGGGGCCCCTAAAATGCCAGGGCAGTATAAATACCCCACATATGACCCCATTTTAGAAAGAAGACACCCCAAGGTATTCTGTGAGGGGTATGGTGAGTTCATGTAAAATTTTATTTTTTGTCACAAGTTAGTGAAATATGAGACTTTGTAAAAACAAAATAAAAAAAATATATATATATATATATAAATTTCCGCTAACTTGTGCCAAAAAAAAAAAAATCTGTGAACTCGCCATGCTCCTCACAGAATACCTTGGGGTGTCTTCTTTCCAAAATGGGGTCACATGTGGGGTATTTATACTGCCCTGGCATTTTAGGGAACCTAAAGCGTGAGAATCCAAATGCGTAACAATGCCCTGTGAAATCCTAAAGGTACTCATTGGTTTTAGGGCCCCTTTGCGCATCTTGGCTGCAAAAAAGTGTCACACATGTGGTATCACCGTACTCAGGAGAAGTAGGGCAATGTGTTTTGGGGTGTATTTTTATATATAACTATGCTGGGTGAGAGAAATATCTCTGTAAATGACAACTTTTTAAATTTTTTTATTCAAAGTTGTCTATTTACAGAGATATTTCTCACACAAAGTATGGGTATATGTAAAAATACACCCCAAAACACATTGCCCTACTTGTCCCGAGTATGGCGATACCACATGTGTGACACTTTTTTGCAGTCAAGATGCGCAAAGGGGCCCTAAAACCAATGAGTACCTTTAGGAGGGCATTTTTACGCATTTTTCTTCTCGCGCTTTAGGGCCCCTAAAATGCCAGGGCAGTATAAATACCCCACATGTGACCCCATTTTGGAAAGAAGACAGCCCAAGGTATTCCATGAGGGGCATGGCGAGTTGATAGAAAAAAATTTTTTTGGCACAAGTTAGTGGAAATTGATTTTTTTATAGTTTTTTCTCACAAAGTCTCCCTTTCCGCTAACTTTTGACAAAAAGTTTAATTTTTCATGGACTCACTATGCCCCTCAGCGAATACCTTGGGGTGTCTTCTTTCAAAATGAGGTCACATGTGGGTATTTATACTGCCCTGGCATTTAGGGGCCCTAAAGCGTGAGAAGAAAAATGCGTAAAAATGCCCTCCTAAAGTTACTCATTGGAATTTGGGCCCTTTGCGCATCTTGGCTGCAAAAAGTGTCACTTATGTGGTATCGCCGTACTCAGGACAAGTAGGGCAATGTGTTTTGGGGTGTATTTTTACATATACCCATGCTGGGTGAGAGAAATATCTCTGTAAATTGACAACTTTGAATAAAAAAATTTAAAAAGTTGTCATTTACAGAGATATTTCTCTCACCCAGCATGGGAATATATAAAAATACACCCCAAACCACATTGCCCTACTTCTCCTGAGTACGGCGATACCACATGGGTGCCACTTTTTTGCAGCCAAGATGCGCAAAGGGGCCCTAATTCCAATGAGTACCTTTAGGATTTCACAGGGCATTTTTACGCATTTGGATTCTCACGCTTTAGGACCCCTAAAATGCCAGGGCAGTATAAATACCCCACAAGTGAACCCCATTGTGAAAAGAAGACACCCCAAGGTATTCCGTGAGGGGCATGGCGAGTTCACAGAAAAAAAAAAATTTTGGCACAAGTTAGCGGAAATTGATTTTTATTTTTATTTTTTCCAAGTCTCATATTCCACTAACTTGTGACAAAGAATAAAATTTTACATGAACTCACCATACCCCTCACAGAATACCTTGGGCCGTCTTCTTTCTAAAATGGGGTCACATGTGAGGTGTTTGTACTGCCCTGGCATTTGAGGGTCTCCGCAATCATTACACGTATGGCCAGCATTAGGAGTTTCTGCGATTCTCCGTATATTGAGCATACGGGTAATGAGATTTTTTTTTTCCATTCAGCCGCTGGGCTGAAAAAAAAAAAAAATGAACGGCACAGATTTATTCATTCGCATCAATCAATGTGGATGAAAAAATCTCTGCCAAAATCAGTGACTGCGGTGCGGTGGGCTGGGCGCTAGCTACCTAACAAGTAGCTAACTAACTGGCGGTGATAAGGGACCCTTATGCCCCATTCACACGTCCGCAATTCTGTTTGCGGAGCGGAGTTGCGGACCCATTCATTTCTATGGGGACAGACTTTGTCCCGCTCGGATCGGAATTACGGATCCGCGCTTCGAGTCTGCACTTCCGTTCCGCAAAAATATAGAACATGTCCTATTCTTGTCCGCAATTGCGGACAAGAAAAGCATTTTCTATATAGTTCTGGCAATGTGCGGATCTGCAAAATGCGGAAAGCACATTGCCGGTGTCCGTGTTTTGAGGATCTGTGGATCCGCGGATCCGATCCGCGGATCCGTGAATCCACGGATCCGCAAAACACATATGGACGTCTGAATGGAGCCTTACAAGGGGTGTGATCAATGACAGGGGGTGATCAGGGGGTCTAGATGGGGTGATCAAGGGGTTAACAAGGGGTTAATAGGTGAGGGGTGGGTGGGGGGGGGTTAGTGTAGTGTTTGGTGCAACTTTACATAGTTACCTGGTCCTCTGGTGGTCGATCCCAGCAAATGGGACCACCAGAGGACCAGGTAGCAGGTATATCAGACGCTGTTCACAAAACAGCATCTGATATACTTGTTTGATGCGATTTATATCGCATCTACAGCCTGCCAGCGATGGATCATCGCTGGCAGGCTGTAGTTAAACTCCTGAGACGCGCGCTACTGTGAACGCGCGTGCGTTAGGCGGTCGGGAAGTGGTTAAGTTGAATTCGCAATGCGAACATATACTCGCATTGCAAAATCAACTTAGAGCTGAGTTCCTAATGGCTGTATTGCTAGAATATAACGAAGATTGAGAATATAGTGCTATATTTGTGAATTTGTGATATTCGTCATCTTCGTTATATTCTAGCAATACAACCATTAGGAACTTAGCTCTAAGATCAATTCGCAATGCGAGTATATGTTTGCTTCGCGAATGAAACTTAGGGCCAGGTTCCTAATGGTTGTTGCTAGAATATAACGAAGATTGAGAATATAGTGCTATATTCGTAAATTCGCGATATTCGTCATCTTCGTTACATTCTAGCAATACAACCATTAGGAACTTAGCTCTAAGATCAATTCGCAATGCGATTATATGTTCGCTTCGCGAATGAAACTTAGGGCTGGGTTCCTAATGGTTTTTGCTAGAATATAACGAAGATTGAGAATATAGTGCTATATTCGTAAATTCGTGATATTCGTTATCTTCGTTATATTCTAGCAATACAACCATTAGGAACTCAGATCTAAGTTGTAATCGCAATGCGATGAATATAACCTGTATTAATCGCATTGCGATTACAATTTAGATCTGAGTTCCCATTGGTTGTATTGCTAGAATATAACGAAGATTGAGAATATAGCGCTATATTCTCAATCTTCGTTATATTCTAGCAATACAATCATTAGGAAGTTGGATTCGCAATGCAATTAATGCAGGTTATATTAATCGCATTGCGAATTCAACTTAGATCTGAGTTCCTAATGGTTGTATTGCTAGAATATAACGAAGATTGAGAATATAGTGCTATATTCATGATATTCGTTATCTTCGTCAATTCTAGCAATACAAGTTACAACCATTAGGAACTCAGCTCTAAGTTTAATTTGCGATGCGAATATAAATTCGCGTAACATTCGCAATATATAGAATAATGACGAATATTCGATTTCGATGAATATAGGACGAATATTCAAGCGAATATTCGCGAAATATTGCGAAATCGAATATGGCACCTCCCGCTCATCACTATTATCACTGGCCACCATCCATTTACCCACAGTCACATCTGTAAGTGTCTCTTTGACATTACTAGTGCTGTCTTGGTGTTAATGAGCTTGTAATGGTGTTTATACAGTTCTAGTTGAAACCAGAGTGTCAAACACAACTTTTCAGGACAATTGTGTCACTTTCGATTCTGGGTCCAATTTATTTGTACCCAAATAGCATCTAAGTACCGAGTTGTGTGAATTGGACCCAAAATTTAAGTTTCAAGAAATTCGCAACATGTTTCAGTATGGTGAAAATTTATAAAAAAAGTATACTTAGCTCAATTTCTCACTCTTTCCTTCCTAAGATATCTGGCCCCAAGCTCTTGATGTCAGGGATACTTGACCACAGCAGCCAATCACTGGGAGGGAGATACACATGTTCTTCAATGGAAATCACTTACTAACTGGAAAATAACAATCTAAAATCAGACCCTACTTCATGATTATCTTCTAACAAATAATTTTTGGATGTGCATAATTCCTTTACTGGACTGTGTAAGGGCTTTATAAGAATTAGCTTTGCAGAACACGTATTCACTGTAAACTTATAGGAAGAGATTTATTAAAACTGGTGCAAAGGATAATTGACTTAGTTGCCCATAGCAACCAATCAGATTCCACCTTTCATTTTTTAGAGCTCCTTTGGAAAATATAAGATGGAATCTGATTGGTTGCTATGGACAACTAAGGCAGTTTTCCTTTACACCAGTTTTGATAAATTTCTCCCATAGTCTTGAGAGCTTATTGTGAGTCTGTAAACACTGGAACTAATAATGAACACACTGCAATTTGCTTTTATATTGTAAATGTATATAATTTGACATGTTGTGACAGATAATGCTATGAAAGTACTTTAGGTCTTTTCGAGACAGTAATTTCCTCTGAGAAACATTCACTGAAAGCATTCTGTCTTCAAACAATGAACGGCCTACTAGCTTTTACCAAGACTACAAATGGAAGAAACTGAGGTCTATACAGTAGAAATCCCTATACAAGATGTTTCAGAGTAAATATTACCTTCCACTGCTTCTGGCTTCCTCAATATTACTGCCTATAGAGATTTCATAACAAAAAGGCACTGCAAATAGGTAGTATAATAACCACAATAGGGTACATATACTAAAATGAAGACTGTGTAAACTTAGGCAATCTAAAGATGCCCCAACCTTATCACAAAGGCTCATGATAAATGATACATATTGTATATTGCAGCACACTTTTCTCTAGCTTTATACCACCTATTGCTTGGCTTACTTTTCATCAAGTTTTTTTGCCAGAATGTAAGCAGTTTAGGTGCACATTAGAGATAAGCGAATTTCCTAAAATGTATTTAGGTCCAAATTGGCCAAGAAATTTTTATTCAGGTGCAAATCAATTCTGTCCAAATTGAGCTACAGTATTTAGATCATAAATAAGTCTAAAACAGGATGTACCAAGATATGCAAAATTTTGTCATATTTAATGAAAAGGTCTAGCACAATCACATAAATAAATGTGGGTCATTGTATAAATGTATATTTGTATACTACATTGTAAAAAAAATTTTTATCTGCAGGACTGAAAACAATTTCCTGCATAACGGAAACCAGACAGATCCGTTACGCTTGGCTATAGACTTTTATTATGAACGAACAAAAAGGCTTCCATTTTGCATTCCATCTATGAATTCCGTTATATTCTGTTATAATGGAATCCCTAATGGAATTCTTTCACCACTTGAACCTGTAAAGCCCATATTAATCTGCCGCTAAGATAGGGAATTGTTTGAGGAGGGACAGCCCCTTACAGATGAATGAATTGATTTGTGCCAAACAATTCGCTCCTCCCGAAAATTTGTTATATTTGCGGGGTCTTATTTGTATTCTAATGAGGTATTAAAATGAGCTTTTGTCTATGTAATCACCTCTGTGCCTAATCAGGACTTTGTGAACTCCATGGAAGGTTTAGCTGGAATCTGAAATGCAGTGATTTTATTCTACAAGGGATCACATTTGAACTAAGAAAAATTATGGTTATGAAGGTATAATGTTCATTTTTTTTTAATTTTATAATTGGGGTTTTAATTGGGTATGTGAAATGTTTGAAATTGTCCAGAAATCCCTGGCAATCAAAGAGTTTAGAAACTTCAATGACATCATAGACCTACAGATGCAGCCAAGTTATACTTGATGGTTAACGCGTTAAGTAAAAAATGGTCAACTAGCGGCATAGACAATATTCGAATTCATGATATTTCACAAATTTTTAGCTGAATATTTGCCATAAATTTGAGAATTTGTGATCTCCAGTCATTATTTACTTGATTGCGAAAATTGGTAATGTAATATATTCGCGATAGAAATTCGTGATCAATGCTAAGGGGTAGGCAACTTTCCTATTGGTTGCTAGGGATGTTGCTTAAGTAACGATATTTGCAATAACTTTGCGATAAATTTGCGATTACAATATTCGCGATTAACACTATTCGCAAATACAAATATATAGCACTATATTCTAAATATTTGCAAGTTCTCGAAGTGGCGATATTCACGATAAAAATTAGCGATTCGAATATTTGCGCTCAACACTATCAACTAACTCTTTCAATGTATTTCAGTGGCTTTGTCAAAAGATGGCGCGAGATAACATAGCGACACGTGTTATCAGTATTATCAGAGCCAATTTGAGATCAGCTACATCTGTATAATGGGTTTTGTCCCAATTGTTAGATTGCTCTTTCAGGCTGAACCGGTTGTCTGAGGTATGTGATCTAAAAAAGTTTTAGAAACTCCTTGTATTTAAGAAGTGAATGTCCTTTAACTGTGACTGTAAATAGACAGATTGTTAGAAATCCTGCAGAACAGTTTAACGATAAGATAAACATTCAGCATTTAGGCCGTGTGACAAAATCTAACTCTGCTTAGCTGAATACTAAGTAGCAGCAAAATGAAAAACACCTCGAGATGATGTTACGGCTTAGCAATTCCGTAAACTGCTTTGGAATAATGCTATGTGATATTTATGTTTCCAAATTTCCAAGGTAGAATTAAAGCTGCTCATGAAAATGCTGAAATCATTTATAAACCAATATAGCGTTTCCATTGAATCTCAAACACGCTGTGTGCAAAATTATATATGATAATGATGCGACTGTATAGAAATGATATGTAAGCTAAATCTGCAAAATACAGCAAGCAAACATCCTTGAATGCCATAAACTCCATAGCTTATACTCTGAGATGTATTTTTTTCCCCAAGACTTCTTTAGCTTTATGACACCATTCAGCAGTAATCTGATGTGGGGCTGGTGATTTAAACTGAATAAATATTTTTCATTCCGTCAGTGTCTTTATACTAAAAGAACTCTTCATCAAATGTTAGTAATTTGTTTTTTATGCCGGGGAATCTCAGTAAAACTGAGGAAACCATATCTCAGTTTGTTATTATGACATAAATTGTTTGCACATCAGAAGTATGAAATATTCATAATAATTTTGAGGATCCTACTTGTTTAAAAAAAACTGCACGTATTTGTATTCTCCAACTGCATTATAACAAGTAGTTTGGAATATTTTGAAATACTTTGGAATTCACAAGGCTTTTTAAATCTCAAAGACTACGAAGCATTTTTTGTGTATGTTGATGGCAGATATGATTTTCTTTTGGTGCTTAAGGCTTCTTTCACACTTGTGTTGTCAATTCTGGCATTGAGATCCGGCAGAGGATCTCAATACCAGAATTAAATGGATTAATTTTGCTTTTGCACATCAGGGTGCATGGAATCTGTCACGAAGGGGTTGTGTGAAATCAAGATGGAAAAAGACGGATCCATCACTAAAAACATTGAAAGTCAATGGGTAATGGATCCATTTTTTTAGGCTCTTTTAAAAAGTTGACTTGCATTGTTTTCAGTTTTTTATGACTGAACACAAAATCGCAGCTTTTCAGGTCACAAAACGGAATGCTGCCAGAACGGAAGACATCCTGAATGG
This sequence comes from Bufotes viridis, assembly GCA_033119425.1. Lineage (NCBI taxonomy): Eukaryota > Metazoa > Chordata > Amphibia > Anura > Bufonidae > Bufotes > Bufotes viridis. The sequence continues at coordinate 41,087 of JAKVIS010001081.1, forward strand.
ATCTCCTTCTATTCAGAATGCATGAGGAATAAACAATTATTTTTTGGTATTAAAATCCACTGCCAGATCTTAATACTGGTAAACAACAACACAAGTGTGAAAGTAGCCTAACTGAAACATTTACAGTAAAATTTCTTCAAAAGATCACCTTATTCAAAAGACCACTCTCATATCCAGACTAGATTTCCTGTGACAAATTTTCAGTTTCACTATATACTATGCATACTAGCCATTCTTTTTAAGAAGACCAGTTTGCAATACAATTTTAGGTGGTTGCAGGGCTGAGACAAGGGGTAGACAAGAATAGAGAACCGTCTAGGGCACCATCTCACAGCAAGCAGGAGAGGATTTCTATACTGTTACACTGAAGTATTACTTGACCTCTGTTCACAAATTCCCAGCTGCCACATTCTGTGCATGAGAGTTTTAAGTCCCCATGGAGAGGAAAGAGCTGAAAGGAATTTGAAATTTTATTTTATTTTTCAAAAGCAGCCTGTTGCTTGACCTTTGTCTTAGGGCTCATTCACACGACCGTGGTTTAGTTCCGCATCCAAGCTGCATATTTTGCGGCTCGAGTGCCGACCCATTCACTTCATAGGAGCCGTAAGAGATGCGGACAGCATCCGTTGCTCAATTCCGTGGCCCCACAAAAATTATAACGGAACGGAACAACGGAACCAAAATGGAAACAAAACGGAAACAAAAAACGGAACCACGGATCCGTTATAAACGGACCGCAAAACACTGAAAAAAAAATACATTCGTGTGCAAGAGGCCTTAGGCCTCATGCACACGATCGTGTGTGTTTTGCGGTCCGCAAATTGTGGATCAGCAAAAAAAAACGGATGATGTTCCGTATGGCATCCGATTTTTTTGCGGATCCGTTATTTTTGCGAATCCATTGTAATAATTCCTATCCTTGTCCGCAAACTAGAAAAAATAGGACATGCTCTATTTTTTTGAGGAACGGAAAAACGGACAAACGGAATGCACACGGAGTATTTTCCGTTTTTTTTGCGGACCCATTGAAATTAATGGTTCTGCATATGGTACGCAAAAAAAACGGAACGACGTGGAAAGAAAATACGTTCGTGTGCATGAGGCCTTAGGCCCCTTTCACACGGGCGAGTTTTCCACGCGGGTGCAATGCGTGAGGAGGACGCATTGCACCCGCACTGAATCCGGACCCATTCATTTC
>JAKVIS010001082.1:0-41305 GCA_033119425.1 Bufotes viridis
CAGCATGTACAAGGTGGAGTTCCACCTGGCGGGCACGTCGCATATGAGGCGGTGAGCGGGAAGGCTGAAAATGCGCTGTAGCGCAGACAGGCGAGCAACGACAGGATGTGAACGCCGGAAGCGCGCACAGACGGACCGCACTTTATGCAGCAGCTCTGACATGTCGGGGTAGTTGTGAATAAACTTCTGCACCACCAAATTCGGCACTTGCGCCAGGCAAGGGATGTGCTTCAAACCGGCTAGTCCCAGAGCTGCGACGAGATTTCGCACATTATCGCACACCACCAGGCCGGGCTTGGGGCCCACCGGCAGCAACCACTGGTCGGTCTGTTGTTCAATACCCCGCAACAACTCCTGCGCGGTGTGGGGCCTGTCCTCCAAACATATGAGTTTCAGAATGGCCTGCTGACGTTTACCCCGGGCTGTGCTGAAGTTGGAGTAAAGGTGTGTGGCTGACTGGATGAGCTGGTGGAAGCAGAGGAGGAGGAAGCCGAGTAGGAGGAGGAGGCTACAGGAGGCAAAGAATAATGTCGTGCGATCCTTGGCGGCCGAAGGACGTGCGCCAAAGAACTCTTCGCCTGGGGCCCAGCCACCACCACATTTACCCAGTGTGCAGTTAGGGAGATATAGTGTCCCTGGCCGTGCTTACTGGTCCACGTATCTGTGGTTAGGCGGACCTTGCCACAGATGGCGTTGCGCAGTGTACACTTGATTTTATCGGATACTTGGTTGTGCAGGGAAGGCACGGCTGTCTTGGAGAAGTAGTGGTGGCTGGGAACATACTGTGGGAAAGCCATCGCCATCAGCAGTTTGAAGCTGTCTGTGTCCACCAGCCTGAATGACAGCATTTCAAAGGCCAGTAGTTTAGAAATGCTTGCATTCAGGCCCAGAGCTCGAAGGTGGCTAGGTGGGAATTTACTCTTTCTCTACAAGGTTTGTGAGATGGAGAGCTGAACGCTGCCATGTGACATGGTGGAGATGCTTGGTGACGCAGGTGGTGGTGTCAGTGGCACATCCTCTGTTTGGTGGGCGGCAGGTGCCAACATTCCTCCCGAGGCGGAGGAAGAGGCCGAGGCAGCACCAGAAGAGGGAGCAGGGGGAGCCTGAGTGAGTTCCTTGTTTTTAAGGTGTTTACTCCACTGCAGTTCATGCTTTGCAAGGTTCAGAACATTAATGCCTCGCTTCAGGCTCTGATGGCACAGCGTGCAAACCACTCGGGTCTTGTCGTCAGCACATCGTTTAAAGAAGTGCCATGCCAGGGAACGCCTGGAAGCTGCCTTTGGGGTGCTCAGTCCCTGGTGGCGGTGGCCAGTAGCAGGTGAACTCTCTTGGCGGCGGCTGTTCTGCTTTTGCCCCCTGCTCCCTCTTTTGCTACGCTGTCGGCTCGCTCTCACCACTGCCTCTTTCTCTGAACTATGAAAGTGGCACGACCTTCATTCCATGTGGGGTCTAGGACCTCATCGTCCCCTGCATCGTCTTCCACACAGTCTTCCTCCCTGATCTCCTGTTCGGTCTGCACACTGCAAAAAGACGCAGCAGTTGGCACCTGTGTTTCGTCATCAGAGACGTGCGGACTACGATGAGGTGGTATTCCCATGTACTCATCATCAGGAAACATAAGTGGTTGTGCATCAGTGCATTCTATGTCTTCCACCACTGGGGAAGGGCTAGGTGGATTCCCTTGGGAAACCCTTCCAGCAGAGTCTTCAAACAGCATAAGAGACTGCTGCATAACTTGAGGCTCAGACAGTTTCCCTGATATGCATGGGGGTGAGGTGACAGACTGATGGGCTTGGTTTTCAGGCGCCACCTGTGCGCTTTCTGCAGAAAACTGGGTGGGAGATAATGTTGTGAACGTGCCGGATCCACTGTCGGCCATCCAATTGACTAGCGCCTGTACCTGCTCAGGCCTTACCATTCTTAGAACGGCATTGGGCCCCACCAAATATCGCTGTAAATTCTGGCGGGTACTGGAAACTGAGGTAGTTGGTTCACTAGGACGTGTGGCTGTGGCAGAATGGCACGTCCTCTCCCAGCCCCAGAGGGTCCACTAACACCACCATGACTCTGCCCCTTACTAGATGTTTTTCAGTGGCATGTTCACCAAGCACCACAATAAGAAAAAAATATTTGGCCCAATGTATTTATCAAAATCAGGCCTTTTTAACACTATCTGCCTATTTATTTATGTAGCGTATTACACTAATCCAGGCACAGAGGTAACCACTGATGCAAGGGAATATCAATTGTAGGCCTAGTATTTAGGCCCTGGATGAAAGGTATCCTTTTATGGACAGATTTGCACTTGGAGATGCAGAGTAGCATGTGAAAAATATGTAGGATTATGCCTTCAGCAATTGTATTTTAACACTTTGTGTAATATACCATTTACGGACAGAAATACACTATGAGATGCGCAATAGTGCGAGCAGATTTACAGGATTATGCTTTCAGCAATTGTAATGTAACACTTTTTGTAATATACCCTTTTACGGAAAGAAATATACTTGGAGATGCACGCTGAGTGTAATATACCCTTTACGGACTGATTAACACTTGGCCTGCAACAGCTGGAACACCAGATTCAGGAGTATTGCTATATTGGCAAGTGAATTTCACCCCAGAAAAAAATATACCCTTTGCCGGACACTATTAAACTTGTCCAGCCACAGCTGGAACACCAGATTTACGGTATTTCTATTTTTGCAACTGTATTTCACCACAGAAAATAATATATCCTTTGATGGACACTAGGGAAATAGTCCAGTCACAGCTGGAACACCAGATTCAGGGTATTGCTATTTTGGCAATTGAATTTCACCCCAGAAAAAATATTCCCTTTTACGGACAGATTTAAATTAGGCCTGCAACAGCTGGAACACCAGATTTACTGTATTTCTATTTTGCTACTGACTTTCACCCCAGAAAAAATATATCCTTTGACGGACACTATGAAACTTTGCCAGGCACTGCTGGGACACCAGATTTAGGGGATTGCTATTTTGGCAATTAAATTTCACCACAGAAAAAAATCTATCCTTTGCCATACAGCAGACAGTATTACACTTGGCTAGCCACAGCTGGAACACCAGATTTAGGGGATTGCTATTTTGGCAATTGAATTTAACACCTTAATAAAATATAGAAATTTCTATCCTGAGTTTCTAGGGGTGACAATAAGCACAGCCAATCCCCTGATGTAGGATATAGCAAAAAAAAAAAAAAACTGGTATTGATGGACTGATGGACTTGGTGGCAGCTTGTGCTGGTGCACCACAAGACACAAAATGGCAGCTGATCACCCCAGAAAAAAGTGACAGAAAAATGCTCTGTGCAGCCTAAAAACCAGTGAGCAATTAACTAGCAGAAGTTGAATGATTCACAGCTGTAGATCGATCACTTCATTAGGTGTTTTTGCTGACTTTTCCCTGCCTAATCTTGCCCTCACAGAAGCTGTGTCCTCTCCCTACACTAATAAGAGCAGTGTGACGTGCAGCACTACGTGACTCCAGCTTAAATAGAGGCTGGGTCACATGCTGCACTTGGCCAATCACAGCCATGCCATTAGTAGGCATGGCTGTGATGGCTCTTAGGAACAGAAGTAAAATGCTAGCTGATTGGCTGCTGTGCAGCCCTTCAGAAAGTGGGAAGAAATCGCCGAACAATGGACCCGAACCCGAACTTTTTGAAAATGTCGGGTCCGTTTCCAAACACCCCAAAATTTGGTACGAACCTTAACTATCCAGTTCGGGTTCGCTCATCCCTAATTTTACAAAACACACTGTATTGGCTTGCTATAATGTACTGGAGACAGAGAAATACAAATTTTCGGTACTCAGTAGGCCAAAGATAATGAATTGTTTACAATACACACTGTATTGGCTTTCTGTAATGTACTGGAGACAGAGAGACAAATTTTTGGCACTACACAAGGCCACAGATAATGTAATTTTGACAATACACACTGTATTCGGATGTAGTTCTATATTGGATACAAATTTGTCCCAAATTAACCAGTACAGGACCGCCTTAACGCACGGATGCGGGCGGTCCTGTTGTTCTGGCCATATGCATCCGTGCGTCATCTAGCGAGCAGCGAGATTTGCTACGCGCACGCGCGTTTAAAGCAGTGCGTGGCTCTGCAGTTATACTGCAGCCTGCCAGCGATGATCAATCGCTGGCAGGCTGTAGAGTTAAATAAATGAAATCAAACAGGTATATCAGACGCTGTTTTGTTAACAGCATCTGATATACCTGCTACCTGGTCTTCTGGTGGTCCCATTTGCTGGGATCGACCACCAGAGGACCAGGTAGCTCTGTAAAGTAGCACCAAGCAACACACTACACCCCCTGTCACTTATTAACCCCTTGTTAATACCTGATCACCCCATATAGATTCCCTGATCACCCCCTGTAAGGCTCCATTCACATGCAAAACACGTATGGGTATATATGAAATACCCTGTAAATGACAATTTGTTTAATTTTTTTATACAAAGTTGACAATTTACAGAGATATTTCTCTCACCCAGCATGGGTATATGTAAAAATACACCCCAAAACACATTGCCCTACTTCTTTTGAGTATGGCGATACCACATGTGTGCCACTTTTTGCAGCCTAGGTGCGTAAAGTCCAACGAGTACCTTTAGGCTTTACAGGGCTGCTCAGAATTTAGCCCCACCCAAAATGCCAGAACAGTAAACACACCCCACAAATGACCCCATATTGGAAAGTAGACACCCCAAGATATTCACTGAGGGGCATAGTGAGTACGTGAGAGATTTATTTATTTTTTTGCCAGAAGTTAGCAGAAATGGAAACGTTGTTTTTTTTTCAGAAAGTGTAATTTTCCGCTAACTTGTGAAAAAAATGAAATGATACATGAACTCACCATGCCCCTCCGCATACTTTGGGCTGTCTTCTTTCTAAAATGGTGTCATTTGGGGAGTATTATACTATCCTGACATTCTAGCACCTGAAGAAACATGACAGGTGCTCAGAAAGTCAGAGCTGCTTCAAAATGCAGAAATTCACCTTTTGCACCAAAGTTTGTAAACGCTATAACTTTTACCCAAACCAATAAATATACACTTATTGCATTTTTTTTATCAGACATGTAGAAAAATAAATTTAGAGAGAAATTTATAGAGAAATTTAGTTTTTTTTAAAATTTTACAACAGAAAGTGATAAATGTCAATTTTTGCAAAAATGTCATTACATTTTTATTAATAGCAAAAAAAGTACAAATATCAAGCAACAATAAAATACCACCAAATGAAAGCTCTATTAGTGAGAAGAAAAGGGGTAAAATTCATTTGGGTGGTAAGTTGTATGACGGAACAATAAACGGTGAAAGTAGTGTAGTGCAGAATTGTAAAAGTGGTCTGGTCATTAAGGGTGTTTAAGCTAGGGGGCTGAGGCGGTTTAATGTATTCTCTGTGGGAATACTGTTCATACTGTGACTGCCTTAACGCACACACAGATGTGCCCAAAACTAGTTAACTATGGCCAAAATATAAATCACTCTCTGCTGGAGTAATTAATATAACGGTTGCTGATTGAACGCACACACAAATGTGGCACAAGTTAGGTTAATTTAACCAGAACAAATCATTTCTCTGATGGTGCAGTGTATATCTCAGTAGCAGGCACACTGTAGTTAATAAGCCCCTTTTTAGAATGTCTGCACAACACACTGCTTTATGATGGTGCAGTGTATATCTGAAAGGTAATTATGATAATAGCAGCTCTTACCTACTCCACCTGCCGCGAGCCCGGAACCAGTGCCTGGACGCAGCACCGCATCAAATGTAGACAAAAAAACGTTGATCCAGCTGAGCAGACAACCGGTGTCACCGTTTGTCTGCTAAGCTGGATCAGTGTATATCAGTACCAACGAACACTTTAGTGAATAAGCCCCTTTTTATAATGTCTGCCCAACACACTGCTTTATGATGGTGCAGTGTATATCTTAGTACCAGGCACACTGTAGTGAATAAGCCCCTTTTCATAATGTCTGCCCAACACACTGCTTTATGATGGTGCAGTGTATATCTCAGTACCCGGCACACTGTAGTGAATAAGCACCTTTTTATAATGTCTGCCCAACACACTACTTTATGATGATGGCGTATTGTAGATGTCACTAATCTGAAACCTTTCTGTCTTTTAGAAGTTTGGGTAGTTAAAAAAGCGATTTTCAAGCCCTGCACTATATGTCCGTTCCTGGTGAAGCCTGTCCCTGATGGTGCTGAAGCAAACCTCTTCTTAAAAAAATAAAATAAAAGGTGCTGCACTGTTGTCAAACACACACTCTAGTCCTTAAAAGGACTGTTAGGTCTTTCAATAAGGTTTTGGAGTAAAATCAGTAAGTTTAGATCAAAACGCTATCTGTCCCTGCCTACTGTCTGCTCTCCCTGACGCTGAATGAGCCGGCGCCTGACCTCAGCTCTAGAGATTGCCCGAACTATCCGCCGGCGAACATAGCTTGTTCGCGTTCGCCTCAACGGGCGAACACATGCGATGTTCGGTCCGCCCTATACATCATCATTGAGCAAACTTTGACCCTGTACCTCACAGTCAGCAGACACATTCCAGCCAATCAGCAGCATACCCTCCCTCCCAGACCCTCCCATCTCCTGAACAGCATCCATTTTAGATTCATTCGAATTTGCAGTCTTAGTGAGAGGAGGGAGAGTGTAGTTGCTGCAGATTTAATAGGGAAATCGATAGCTAGGCTAGTGAATTCAGTGTCCACTCCAGTCCTGAAAGACTCATCTGATCTCTGCTGTAAGGACAGCGTCCTGACAGCACCCCAAAAGCCCTTTTAGGGCTGCAACATTAGTCTGCTTTTTTCCCTTTATATACATATTGCAGTTGCCTGGCCTGCCTGTGTGTGAGGAGCTGCAGGCCCACAGACTGTAGTGTGCCCACTGCCAGTGCCCACCCCTGTCATCCCATGTGGCACAGGACTTTGCATCAAAAAAGGCATTTAATTTTTACACTTTAATCTAAGGTTAGTTGCCTGCCAGTGTGTGTCAGGCTGACTTCCACTGACTGTAGTGTGCCCACTGCCAGTGCCCACCACTCATACCGGCTGGCACAGGACTTTGCATAAAAAGGCATTTAATTTTTACACTTTAGTGTAATTTCAGCTGCTTGCCTGCTGCTAGTGTGTGTCAGGCCGACTTCAACTGACTGTAGTGTGCCCACTGCCAGTGCCCACCCCTGTCATCCCATGTGGCACAGGACTTTGCATCAAAAAAAGGCATTTAATTTTTACACTTTAATCTAAGGTTAGTTGCCTGCCAATTTGTGTCAGGCTGACTTCCACTGACTGTAGTGTGCCCACTGCCAGTGCCGGGCCACCACTCATACCTACTGGCACAGGACTTTGCATAAAAAAAGGCATTTAATTTTTAGTATAATCTGTTTTTATTAGTTAACATATGAAATAGACAGTCAATAACAATTTGACTAAGAAACAAGTAAGAGCAAGTGAACGCAGTCACCAGTTGAAATTGGACAGTGACATTACAATATAAGAGTGCAAAAAAAAATATACTCGCTGATAACGATAAGCAACAATATCCATCAGACAATCCTAAATATTTGCATTGCCAACCCAGATTGTGGCAACATGAGATGGGGCATCTGGGAAGAAGACATAGAAGCAGATATGAAACCGCTATAGACACCAGGGCACCTGCTCAGTAGCTGCCAACCTGGCATCGCACACTACACCCTTGTCCCATTGCGTAAGAGAAAACAGTAACATCATGTCTGACTATTAGTCTGTGTCCTCATACATCATTACATATCACCTTAATGAAAAACAAAAAACAAATACAATAAGAAGAAAAAAAGTAAGAAGAAGAAATAGGGGGAGCAGGGGCGTCACTCGAGTAGAGAGAAGAGCACTTCATAAACGCATGTCAAGATACATAATATGTGCTATTATGCCAAGGATCCCACGTGTCATTTCTCAAAGCTACATTTAGCATCGATGGGGAGCAACCTTTCATATCGGCATGTAGTATTCAGAGCATCTACCACCTCACTCACATCTGGGGGCTCCAATGCTTTCCAATGCCTCGTGATCACAAGTTTAGCGTGTATAAAAATGAGCGTTGCAAGGAATGTGGATAAGAATCAGGGGACATGGGAATTAATATATGTGTGAACCTAGACATCATACGGAACACTCGGAACCAATACCTAGCAATTTTTGGGCACGTCCATAAGACGTGGTACAAAGTGCCCACCTGGCCACAATGCCTCCAGCATTTACTCGAGGTCCCAGGATACATAAAACTAACTTTTCTGGGAGTGAAATACCACCTGAGGAGAGTTTTTACGGCAGCCTCGCAATGTGTCACACATTTAAAGGCTAAGGAAGAGAATCTAGCCGCTGCTGCCCAAGCTTCTTCTGGAAAATCCTGATTCAGATCCTCTCCCAGTGTTTCATGGCAGGTAATTTACCAAATTTATCTTTATTGCCTAAGAAGTTGTATATACATCTAGTGCAGCTACTTCTTTCTCCCAATGGGGTTAGAAAAGTCGCACTATTTCCACATGATAGGACATTTTATGCAAGTACAATGTATCTAAACAATGCCTAATCCGAAGAAATGACAAGAATTCCGAATTGGGTAGGTTATATTCAAGATGTAGCTGTTCAAAAGTCACAAAATGTGAACTATCATAAAGCTGGGCAGCCGACTGAAATCCATGGTCCCGCCATATAGACAGATTAATGTCACCAACCATCCCTTCAAGGGCAGAAATCGACACCAGTGAAAGGTCAGGGGCTGATTCGAGACCATGGGTGCAGTGAAATTGCTTCCAAATTGAACAGGCATGCAATATGGTCAAGAGAGTGTTATGAGAGGCGACAGGCAAAGGGCCCCAAAGGCACTGACATAGCAAGTCTCTCAGCGTTAGTCTAGGAGAATATTGCTTTTCAATCCGCACCCAGGGCCTCGTCAACATGTCAACCCACCACTCCCTCAGAAAGGAGAGTCCTATAGATAGAAAATAATCTTGGACTGATGGGAGGCCTACACCACCTACTCCCTTTCTTCTAGTCATGACATGGAGTGCTATTCTCGGCTTACCCGATCTCCATATATAAGAATTGACAAGCTTCCGGGCAGAGGTAAAAATGTTTGCGGAATCGTTATAGGGAGAGCTCTGAATACATATATCAACTTTGGCAATGCCATTATTTGAAAGGCTGCTATACGGCCCTTCCACGACACTTCCTTCATCCTAAAACTATCAAAGTCTTTTTTCATAGTCGATAATAAGAGGACATAGTTGTTCTGATATGCAAGCGAGCAGGGGAATCATAAAGAGATACCCAGATATTGGATAGATTCTGATTGCCAGTCAAGGGCATACAGACCCTTTAGGTATCTTAATTCGTAATCTGGTATGTTGATAGGCAGAGCTTGAGACTTAGAACTGTTAAGCTTATAATATGACAAACTCCCAAAATGAGAGATGATTTCCAATGTTTTCCCTATGGACCTAGTAGGGTTGGTAAGAGTTAATATTATGTCGTCTGCATATAAGGAAATGACGTGAGTCTCTCCTCCAAATGTTACTCCCTCCACCTCCGACGCCAAACGCAAATGTTGAGCAAGGGGTTCCAGAGCCATTATAAATATTAGGGGGGATAGCGGGCACCCTTGACGCGAGCCGTTAGTAATTTGAAAACCCTTCGATAACACTCCATTAGCCAAAATACGGGCTGAGGGTGTTGAGTAAAGCCCCCTGATGGCATTTTCGATCTGACCAGAGAAACCCATCTTAGAGAGGACCGCAAAGGCATATGACCAACGAAGGCGGTCAAAGGCCTTCTCGGCGTCAAGGGTGACCGCCACCATAGGAATTCCATGCAATTCCGCCGCATTAACAATGTTAAACAGTCTCCTTGTGTTATCCGACGTTTGTCTACCCCTGACAAAACCTGACTGATCATCTTTAATTAAGGTAGGGAGAATAACTGAGAGCCTGGAGGCAATCAGCTTGGCGAAAATTTTTAAATCTGAATTGAGTAAGGAAATGGGTCGAAAATTCTGGGGGGAGTCGGGGGTTTTTCCCGGCTTCGGCAATGTTACTATAACCGCTTGAAGCATCTCGCTAGGAAAGGGGGTGCCCATCATTACCCTATTAAAGATGTCTGCCAGAGGTGATAGAAAATGCAACCCAAAGGCCCTATAGTAATCATTTGAGAGGCCATCAATCCCAGGTGATTTACCTACTGGTAGTGACTTAATCGTAGATTGCAATTCAGCAGTCGTAATAGGGGAATTAAGGGATAACAATTGGGCTTGCGTTAATGACGGCAAATGGGCCTTGTCCAAAAAGTCCTCAACTAACGTCTCGTATCGATCTGGCAATGGGATCCTATCTTGCAAGTTATAAAGGTCATTATAGAAAAGACTAAATTGGTCAGCTATTTGGCGAGGGTCATACAATTTAGACCCAGAGACAGGATGTTTGAGGAAAGGTATCTTCGCCCTAATTCTCTGTTGTTTAAGTTTATTCGCCAGTAGCTTACCCGCCTTGTCTCCTTGCGCATAATATCTAGCTTTAGAATACAGGATGGATTTGTTAAAATTCCTATTTAGGATGCTCATAAGTTTGTCTCTTTCGGACCGGGAGGCGTTGGGAACCATCCACCGTCGGGCGAGCTTTATTGGATTTTTCTAGGTTGGCAATAGTCGCAAGAGTAAGCTTAATTTCCTCCTCTCTTCTCTTTCTATCAACATGACCAATTTTAATAAGGACACCTCTAATAAAGGCTTTATGAGCCTGCCAAACAATGAAGGGATCAGAAACCGTTCCCACATTATGGGTAAAATATTCGGTAATGTGTTGTACAATTTCCCTGAATATTTCGGATGGGTGAAGAAGTACGTATTATTTCTCCACAACTGGGGTAAATTTGCTTGATATTGTTCTGCAATATGGATGCTAATTGGGCGTGGTCTGACCATTGAATCAGTCCAATGGTAGAATCCATAGTGTGAAACAATACATTGTTATCCACTAAAAACATATCTATCCGAGAATAGGAGGAGTGTACCTGGGAAAAGAATGTGTAATCACACTCTTGACTGTGCTGAGCCCTCCAGACGTCAACCAAACCTTCAGAGGTAAGGAAATTGGCTAGATTAGAGGGGTTCCGTCTGGAAGGATTAGTGGAGTTGAGAGATGTATCCAAAACAGTATTGAAATCCCGCATATTATCAACTTGCCCTGTTGAACTTGCCTGACATGTTTCATAACTTTGTTGAGAAAGGAATGTTGACGTTCATTAGGTGCATAAACCGTTACAAGGGTGTAAATGATACTGTTCACTGTGCACACCAGAACCACAAATCGTCCTCTCGGGTCTAATTTCTGTTCTAACATAGAGAAACAAACAGCATTATTCACAGCAATAAAGACACCTCTAGATTTTTCACATGATGTGAGTGAATGATAGTTGAAAATGATCTATGATGTACACGAGAAGCATCCTTCTGTAATAGATGCGACTCCTGCACACATAAGATATCTGCTTTATTTAATTTCACTTCCTTCCACAGGAAGGCACGCTTTGTGGGCTATTCAGACCCTTGACATTAAGTGAATAAATCTTCAGCCCCATAATGATAGAAGGGCATGCGTAAATAGTGAGTGCTCTACAAGACTACCACCCTGCTCCGGGGAAAGAAAGAGAAAGAGTAAAACAACATGATCACAACTATAACTGAAGTAATCTATACGTAGAAAGGGCAGGAGTGCCCAACAGCAGGAGATCCCACTGTGAAGTAGGAGCAAAGTCCAGCAAGAAGCGGACAATAATAGAACAGGCGATAAATAGAGATGAGCGAACACCTGGATGTTCGGGTTCGAGAGGTTCGGCCGAACTTCCGGAAAATGTCGGGTTCGTGATCGAACTCAACCCGAACTTCATCCCGAACCGAACCCCATAGAAGTCAATGGGGACCCGAACTTTGGGCACTAAAAGGCTGTAAAAGACACCCAGAGGGATAATATACCGCAATAAACGCATTGCGATTACAACTTTGAGCTAACGATCACCATGGGAACGCCTCCTCCAGTAGAATGTACTGTCGGATCTGAGAATTAAGTTGAAATCGCAATGCGATTCTTATATATTTGCTTAATGCATTGCGATTTCAACTTAACATTGCTAAATAATTCCATCCATATTGTTAACTTACTGAGTCAGTAAGTTAGCAGAATATGGATGGAATTATTAGCAATGCTAAGTTAACGACAATGCGATTAAGCAGATATATAAGAATCGCATTGCGATTTCAACTTAATTCTCACATCCGACTGTACATTCTACTGGAAGCGTTCATGGTGATCGGCAGCTCAAAGTTACTGCTCTGTGCGATAGCTAAATACATAAGAGTCGCATTGCGATTCCAACTTTTAGTACTCAACTTTTAAAATCGTACACCACTTTAAGTTCTAAAGGTTGCAATCGCGTTCGAATAGAACTTAAAGCTGTCTCTTAGTCAGTTTAGTATTGGTGTGCTGTAATAGAAGTTACATTCGATGCGCGAATATAACTTAGAGCAATACAGTCAACTTTACACTGTTAGTTTTATTATCGCGATAATACAACTATTCAAGAATCGTGTACGTGCGTCTGTACGTGTGTGCGTTACCTCGGATCGGATCGAGAGAGACGAGTGGAGGTGGTGACTGTCCCAACGATTATGGCGAAAAGTAATTTCTCTAAAGAAGAGCTGGATTTCTTAATAACTGTAAGTAATTGAACTTAGTTAGTGTGTAATGCAGTAATGTGATTTAAACTTATTAATGATTTTTATTAGCCAAGAAGCCTGCAGGCCTTCACTGATCTCATAACTGCCTTACACTGTCACATGTCCTACTGCTTGGTGACATAAACTCATCACAGGCTTTAGCAGACTGCACAACTACATGAGTGATTAGTGAAAGACACTGTTAAAGGGGTGGCAATGTTCAAGTCACTTTTAAAGGGATGACGATGTTCAAGTCACTTTTAAAGGGATGGCGATGTTCAAGTCACTTTTAAAGGGGCGGCAATATTCAAGTCACTTTTAAACGGATGGCAATGTTCAAGTCACTTTTAAAGGGGCTGCAGTGTTCAAGTCACTTTTAAAGGGGCGGCAATGTTCAAGTCACTTTTAAAGGGGCTGCAGTGTTCAAGTCACTTTTAAAGGGGTGGCAATGTTCAAGTCACTTTTAAAGGTATGGCGACTCTTTGACTGTTTTGATATTAAATGTTATTTTTGATGGTTCTTATGACTATGATAACTAATAATTGTATTTTAGAACTGTGGGATTACATGATTTAATTGTTATCTTGCAGGAAATGTTGGAGAAGAGTACGACCGCAGAAGGTCAAGGGGCGAAAAGCAGGCCATAGTGCGGAGAATTGCTTTCCAGCTGTGGCAGAAGCATGGGTGCACTCATCGGAAGGATGCGATTCTAAAAAGTGGTCAGATCTGAAGCGCCACAGGATGGATCTGATCACTAAGATCAGAGATAAATCTTTTCCAGGTACAATACTTATTTGCATAACTGAGCAGATAGATAACAATATGTTGGTGAGAGAAATAAGTATTTTAACCCTTTACAATAAATCACTTAGTACAGTGGTGTTGAACTGATGGGAAAGGGTGCTAAAGGTGGCAATATGAGACCTCTTTCTGGGCCACATATGTTTTTGACTTTACACAGTTGACTTTGGCCCCTGAAGCTTGTCCAAACTCCTCGCATGTCTGGACGAGTGTAGACAACAAGCATCGATCAGGACAATTATGCCACATGCCCAAATGAAGTCATAGACTCGAATCACTCTTGTTCCCTGGGGAGTGGCCCAACACCCAATAGCAGCAGTGAGTTGAAGCTGAACTTAATCAACGATGCTCAAAGGCAGAGTGCAGGGGGTACCCACAGGTTCCTGGGCCGGCAGGTCAAGGCAGACACTGATGATACTACACTTGATCTAAGCCAAAAGGAGAAGAAAGATAGGTGTAGTTAATTATTATGCCATCCAGACACTACCATAGATTAATTTGTGTACCTTTAACTGTAATTTGGCGTTACTTGTTTATCTTGGCATTTTTAAAAATTTGGTCATCATCATTACAGATGCTCCGCTTCCCAAAGTGAGAGCCAAGCTCTCTAAAAAGAAGAAGGCGGTGGAGGTGGAGGAGGAGACAGACCACTCGGACGAAGAGGAGCAGGAAGAGGCAGGGCCATCAGGCTATCGGGCCCATAGCCCACCTGCTGCAGTGGAGGAGGGTGATGACTCTGAGGAGGCAGAAGAGGAGATGGTCACTACCCCCCGACAAGAAGGTAAATGGATGATGTGGATATTTTTATTTATTCAGTGTCCCAGAAAGCTAATGTTACTGGTGGGAGTACTGATTTCCATAACGTATCTAACTGACACATACATTTTTGGAAGTACGATATAACAAGCATGCAATATATAAATTTTTGTAAGAATATATTTTAACAAACTATATAATTTTTTTAAATGAAGAAAATATAATAAAACAGGCAAGAAATAAAGTACAACACATAACAGTAATATAAAAAATAAACACTAAAAAGTAATTGATCAACATCAAAACCATTAACGTAACTACTAAGTCAATAACCCAAAACTAAAAGGAACTATTATTAATCCTACCTAAACCAATATATAACAGATTTCAAGAAAAAAATATCATCTGCTTTATATAACAATTAATGATTGTATTTTTAATGTACATTTCCAAATTTTATTTCATTTATTTTACAGCTGACAACATCATGTTAAAAAAATTAAAAACAATGCAAAGGAAGCACCAGCTGCGAATGCAGCAGTTCAGAGAGCAGCAAACCAGGAAGATGAGGCAGCTCAAGATGCAGTTCTCCCACCAAATGCGAGCCATGGAGGAGGCTCATCTTAAGGACATCGATGATCTGCTGGAGGAGCAGAGAAAAATTAAAAATTACCTTAATTTTTTGGTTATTTATATATTTATGTTAAAAAATAATTCTATTTTGTTAAAGATTATTTTATAAAACTATAATGTTAAATCAAATTTATTGCGTTTTGTTTGATTGGAAACAAAGGGTACAGATAGTGTTGCCCATATTAATAATTATTTTTCATTACTGTAATCTTTCAAGGGTTTATGTGCTAGATCTGGTAAGGTTTCTGGTAAGGCTGTAAAACACACCCGGAAAGGGCTAGAGGGCTGCAAAAGGCAGCAAAATGTAGGTAAATCCCCTGCAAACAAATGTAGATAGGGAAATGATGAGTTAACATAAAATAAATAAAAATTAAACAATATTAATTGGAGTGAGGTCCCATAGCACAGAATCAGGCTTCAAGTCACCCACCAATGGAGAAGGTCACTTACTATTATTTCGACCCCAGCACCCAGACAAAGGAGAGAGGTCCCACAGCAGAGAATCAGGCATCATATCAACCACCACAGGAGTAGGCCACCATTTAGTTACTTTGACCCCTTCACCCAGACAGAGGAGAGAGGCCACACAGCACATATTCCGGCATCATATCAATAACCACACGACTAGGCCACCATTTAGTTACTTTGACCCCTGCACCCAGGAAGAGGAGAGAGGTTCCACAGCAGAGAATCAGGCATAATATCAACCACCAAAGGAGAAGCCACCATAAAGTTACTTTGACCGCTTCACCCAAACAGAGGAGAGAGGCCCCACAGCACATATTCAGGCATCATATCAACCACCGCAAGAGAAGGACACTTTTAGATACTTTGACCCCTGCACCCAGGAAGAGGAGAGAGGTCCCACAGCAGAGAATCAGGCATAATATCAACCACCAAAGGAGAAGCCACCATAAACTTACTTTGACCCCTTCACCCAGACAGAGGAGAGAGGCCCCACAGCACATATTCAGGCATCATATCAACCACCGCAAGAGAAGGACACTTTTAGATACTTTGACCCCTGCACCCAGGAAGAGGAGAGAGGTCCCACAGCACAAATTCAGGCATCATATCACACACCAAAGGAGAAGGCCTCTTTCAGTGACTTAGGCCTTTGGACCCAGACAGAGGAGAGAGGTCAGAGATTAGCATCATATCCCCCAGCACAGCAGAAGACCGCTTTTTTTGACTTAGGCCTCAGCACCCAGACAGAGGACAGAGGTAGCATGGCAGAGGTTATGGCTTCATGTCACCCGATAGTTTAACAGGCCACTTTCATCTAGTTAGGCCCCGGCGCCCAGACAGAGGAGAGTTTCATTCAACTGTGGGTTACATAAAATTTGTATCAAATAAAGAAGTGGCCCGTAGTACAACAAGACATGTTTTAGGCAGTTATTAAGGACTACTCTGCACAAGGGATCCATGCCTGGTTCATCTTTATGAATGTCGGCTTGTCCACATTGGCTGTGGACAGGCGGCTGCGCTTGTCAGTAATGACGCCCCCCGCCGCGCTGAATACGCGTTCTGATAAAACGCTGGCCGCCGGGCAGGAAAGCACCTCCAAGGCATAACATGCTAACTCTGGCCACGTGGACAATTTTGAAACCCAGAAGTTGAATGGGGCCGAACCGTTCGTCAGTACGTGGAGGGGTGTGCAGACATACTGTTCAACCATGTTAGTGAAATGCTGCCTCCTGCTAACACGTTCCGCATCAGGTGGTGGGGCAGTTAGCTGTGGCGTGGAGACAAAACTTGTCCACATTTCTGCCATGCTAACCCTGCCCTCAGAGGAGCTGGCCGTGACACTGCTGCGTGGGCGACCTCTAGCTCCTCCTCTGCCTTGGCCTTGGCCTTCCACCTGTTCCCCTGTGACAGTTGGGAATGCTCTCAGGAGCGAGTCTACCAGCGTGCGCTTGTACTCGCGCATCTTCCTATCACGCTCCAGTGCAGGAAGTAAAGTGGGCACATTTCCTTTGTACCGGGGATCCAGCAGGGTGGCCGCCCAGTAGTCAGCACACGTTAAAATGTGGGCAACTCTGCTGTCGTTGCGCAGGCACTGCAGCATGTAATCGCTCATGTGTGCCAGGCTCCCCAGAGGTAAGGACAAGCTGTCCTCTGTGGGAGGCGTATCGTCATCGTCCACCGTATCCCTCCAGCCACGCACTAGTGATGGGCCTGAGCTGTGTGGGCTGCCACCCTGCTGTGAACCTGCTTCATCCTCGTCCTCCTCCACCTCCTCCTCATCCTCCTCGTCCTCCATTAGAGTGCCTTGAGTGGCGACTTGTGAACCTGCCCTCTGCTGCTTCAAAAAACCTCCCTCTGAGCTACTTCTAACAGACTGGCCTGAAAGTCTTAGAAACGAGCCCTCCTCCTCCTCCACCTGGGCCACCTCCTCTTCCATCATTGCCCTAAGCAGTTTCTCTAGGAGACATAGAATTGGTATTGTAACGCTGATAACAGTGTCATCGCCACTGGCCATGTTGGTGGAGTACTCAAAGCAGTGCAGCAGGGCACACAGGTCTCGCATGGAGGCCCAATCATTGTGTGTGAAGTGGTGCCGTTCCGCAGTACGACTGACGCAAACGTGCTGCAGCTGAAACTCCACTATGGCCTGCTGCTGCTCGCACAGTCTCTCCAGCATGTGCAAGGTGGAGTTCCACCGGGTGGGCACGTCGCATATGAGGCGGTGAGCGGGAAGGCCAAAGTTCCGCTGTAGCGCAGACAGGCGAGCAACGACAGGATGTGAACGCCGGAAGCGCGCACAGACGGCCCGCACTTTATGCAGCAGCTCTGACATGTTGGGGTAGTGGTGAATGAACCTCTGCACCACCAAATTCAGCACATGCGCCAGGCAAGGGATGTGCGTCAAACCGGCTAGTCCCAGAGCTGCCACGAGATTTCGCCCATTATCGCATACCACCAGGCCTGGCTTGAGGCCCACCGGCAGCAACCACTCGTCCGTCTGTTGTTCAATACCCCGCCACAACTCCTGGACGTGCGCCAAGGAACTCTCCACCTGGGGCCCAGCCGCCACTACATTCACCCAGTTTTCAGTTAGTGAGATATAGCGTCCTTGGTCGTGCTTACTGGTCCACGTATCTGTGGTTAGGTGGACCTTGGCACAAATGGCATTGCGCAGTGCACACTTGATTTTATCAGACACTTGCATGTGCAGGGAAGGCACGGCTGTCTTGGAGAAGTAGTGGCGGCTGGGAACCACATACTGAGGGACAGCCATGGCCATCAGCTGTTTGAAGCTGTCTGTGTCCACTAGCCGGAATGACAGCATTTCAAAGGCCAGTAGTTTAGAAATGCTGGCATTCAGGCCAAGGGCCTCGAGGGTGACTAGGTGGGAATTTGCGCTTCCTCTCAAAGGTTTTAGAGATGGAGAGCTGAGCGCTGCTGTGTGAAATAGTGGAGACGCTAGGTGACGGTGGCGGTGGTGGTGGTGGTGTCGGTGGCACATCCTCTGTTTGCTGCTCGGCAAGTGGCAACATTCCTCTCGAGGCGGAAGCCGAGGCAGCAGCGGTAGAGGTAGCACGGGGAGCCTGAGCGTGTTCCTTGTTTTTGAGGTGTGCACTCCACTGCAGTTCATGGTTCATAGATGCCTGATCATGCAGGTGGTGCTCAGGTTAAGAACGTTAATGCCTCGCCTCAGGGTCTGATGGCACAGCGTGCAAACCACTCTGGTCTTGTCCTCAGCACATTGTTTGAAGAAGTGCCATGCCAGGGAACTCCTTGAAGATGCCTTTGGGGTGCTGGGTCCCTGTTGGAGCTGGCCAATAGCAGGCGAACTCTCGGGACGGCGGGTGTTCTGCTTTTGCCCCCTGCTCCCTCTTTGGCTTCGCTGTTGTCTCGGTCTCACCACTGCCTCTTCCTCTGAACTATTTAAGTCAGCGGCACGACCTTCAGTCCATGTGGGGTCTAAGACCTCATCGTCCTCTGCATCGTCTTCCACCCAGTCTTCCTCCCTGACCTCCTCCTGTTCAGTCTGCACAATGCAATAAGACGCGGCAGTGGGCACCTGTGTTTCGTCATCTTCAGAGACTGGGTGACTCTGCTGTGGTGGTATTCCCATGTCCTCATCATCAGGATACATAAGTGGTTGTGCGTCAGTGCATGGTATGTCTTCCACCGCTAGGGAAGGGCTAGGTGGACGCCCCTGGGAACCCCTGCCAGCAGAGTCTTCAAACAGAAGAAGAGACTGCTGCATAACTTGAGGCTCGGACAGTTTCCCTGATATGCATGGGGGTGATGTGACAGACTGATGGGCTTGGTTTTCCGGTGCCACCTGTGCGCTTTCCGCAGAAGACTGGGTGGAAGACAATGTGGTGAACGTGCTGGAAGCACTGTCGGCCACCCAATCGACTACTGCCTGTACATGCTCAGCCCTTACCATCCTCATAACAGCATTGGGCCCCAACAAATATCGCTGTAAATTCTGCCGGCTACTTGAGGGAGTTGGTTCACTACTTTGTTCACCTGAGGGCGAACGTCCACGTCCACTACCAGCAACAGAGGCTCCACGGACACCACCACGACCGCGTCCCTGTCCCTTAATAGAATTTTTCCTCATTGTTGCGATTCAACTCGCACCACAATAAAATATATTAATTTTAAGCCCAAAAATTCCCACCCTGGAAGATATAATTCCTTTTGCGCTATAAATTACAAGAAGACTGCTGCAAATTGGACACCAGAATTTTTTAAATGCTACTTATGTTAAATGAATTCCCACAGTGGGAGAACTATTTCCTTTTCAAAGGAGTAACAACGTGCGGCCTACTATTTCGGGTGTCACCAACACCAGATTGATTAAATTGGCCTTTTGGAACCAAAATGACAACACTGGACACTATAATGCCTTTTTCTGGTATTAATTACAAGAAGACTGCTGCAAATTGGACACCAGAATTTTTAAATGCTACTTATGTTAAATGAATTCCCACAGTGGGAGAACTATTTCCTTTTCAAAGGAGTAACAGCGTGCGGCCTACTATTTCGGGTGTCACCAACACCAGATTGATTAAATTGGCCTTTTTGAACCAAAATGACAACACTGGACACTATAATGCCTTTTTCTGGTATTAATTACAAGAAGACTGCTGCAAATTGGACACCAGAATTTTTAAATGCTACTTATGTTAAATGAATTCCCACAGTGGGAGAACTATTTCCTTTTAAAGGAGTAACAACGTGCGGCCTACTATTTCGGGTGTCACCAACACCAGATTGATTAAATTGGCCTTTTTGGAACCAAAATGACAACACTGGACACTATAATGCCTTTTTCTGGTATTAATTACAAGAAGACTGCTGCAAATTGGACACCAGAATTTTTTAAATGCTACTTATGTTAAATGAATTCCCACAGTGGGAGAACTATTTCCTTTTCAAAGGAGTAACAACGTGCGGCCTACTATTTCGGGTGTCACCAACACCAGATTGATTAAATTGGCCTTTTTGAACCAAAATGACAACACTGGACACTATAATGCCTTTTTCTGGTATTAATTACAAGAAGACTGCTGCAAATTGGACACCAGAATTTTTTAAATGCTACTTATGTTAAATGAATTCCCACAGTGGGAGAACTATTTTCTTTTCAAAGGAGTAACAACGTGTGGCCTACTATTTCGGGTGTCACCAACACCAGATTGATTAAATTGCCCTTTTGAACCAAAATGACAACACTGGACACTATAATGCCTTTTTCTGGTATTAATTACAAGAGGACTACTGGTATTTCAGAACACCGGAATTTTTAAAATGCTCGTTTTGGTACATAAATTGCCCACACTGGGAGAATTATTGCCTAAACCTTTTTACAGTATTATTTACTGAAGGAGTGCTTCTTCTGGTCTAACACCAGAATTATGTTTTGTTACAGGGAAAGATTTTTTAATTTATATTTCTGGCAAAAAAAAAAATTTTATTTCTGGCTGACAGTATTGGACCTGGCTGTAGTGACACTCGCTAGCCTAGCTGGAACAGCACATTCATGGGATTTGCTATCCAAGTGGGTTACTTTCAGTTTCACCACTGATATATTAAATATATTGGCAGTTAGTAGGGGTGACACAAGCACAGCCAAACCCCTGATGTAGTATATCTATGAAAAAAATCGACTATTACATGAGATTAATGGACGCTGTGGCAGCTTTTGCTGGCGCACCACAAGTCCCAAAATGGCCGCCGCCTATCAGCCCAGTAACATGTGCCAGAAAATGGTCTGCCCAGCCAGAAAAAAATTGACTTTGACTGAGCAGCTGAATCGCTGTTGTTCTGTGTCACAGGAGTAGATTTTTCAATTCTTTGGAGCTTTTCTTTGGACTCTGTGGTAGCTTGAGCTGGCGCACCACAGGTCCCAAAATGGCCGCCGCCGGTCAGCCCAGTTACATGTGCCGGTAAAAATCGATCTGGCCAGTGTAAAAAAAAAACTTTCAGTGAACAGCTCACTGGTGTAGATCTTTCACTTCTTCTCAGATTTTTCCTCGATTATTCCCTGCCTATCTCACCCTCACAGCAGCTGCATCTATCCCTGTTCTATTCACATCGGGGTGAGCACGTCCCGGCGTGCGCACAAGCTTATAGAGAGGCTGAGTCACATGCTGCACTTGGCCAATCACAGCCTTGCCAATAGTAGGCATGGCTGCGATGGCATCTTAGGGCAAGTAGTATGATGCATGTTGATTGGCTGCTTTGCAGCCTTTCAAAATGCGCCACAAAAATGACGAACTACAAAACCGAACCCGAATTTTTATGAAAATGTTCGGGTTCGGGTCGTGTCACTGAACACCCCAAAATTCTGTACGGACCGGAACTATTCTCGAAATGTGCGCTCAACAACACTAGTGCTATTCGTATCCCACTCTTAAGTTCTAATCGCATTCGATTTTAACTTATGCTTTTGCCAGGCATCGCATTCTATTTTAACTTACTGCTGATGCCTGGCAAAAATAAAATAATGCATAAGTTAACATCGAATGCGATTAGAACTTAAGTGAGATCTGAATAGCACTGCGTCGCTAGAACAGCACGCACACGATTATTCAAATTTTGTATTATCGCGATACAAAACCAAACAGTAAAGTTAAAATCGAATGCAATTAGAACGTGTAGTGTGATGCGATTTATTTGAGTTCTAAGAATCGCATTGCGATTTCTTGCTTGCCTGCTGCTAGTGTGTGTCAGGCCGACTTCCACTGACTGTAGTGTGCCCACCCCTGTCATCCCGTGTGGCACAGGACTTTGCATCAAAAACAGGCATTTAATTTTTACACTTTAGTGTAATTTCAGTTGCTTGCCTGCTGCCAGTGTGTGTCAGGCCGACTTCCACTGACTAGTGTGCCCACTGCCAGTGCCCACCCCTGTCATCCCGTGTGGCACAGTACTTTGCATCAAAAAAGGCATTTAATTTTTTACACTTTAGTGTAATTTCAGTTGCTTGCCTGCTGCTAGTGTGTGTCAGGCCGAATTCCACTGACTGTAGTGTGGCCACTGCCAGTGCCAACCACTGATACCGGGTGGCACAGTAGCTTGCCGATAAATAAGGCATTTAATTTTTAGACAGTAGTCTAAATTCAGTTGCTTGCCTGCTGCCAGTGTGTGTCAGGCCTGCTTCCACTGACTGTAGTGTGCCTACTGCCAACCATTGATACCGGGTGGCACAGTAGCTTGCCGATAAATAAGGCATTTAATTTTTAGACAGTAGTCTAAATTCAGTTGCTTGCCTGCTGCCAGTGTGTGTCAGGCCCGCTTCCACTGACTGTAGTGTGCCCACTGCCAGTGCCAACCACTGATACCGGGTGGCACAGTAGCTTGCCGATAAAAAGGCATTTAATTTTTAGACAGTAGCCTGACGATGTGCTAGTCCAAGCGCGAAACGGCCGTCGCCTCCTTGCAGCCGCTCAGCTCGATATCCGCCCCTGCTACCTGAAGTGATGTGTCTTTGTCTAATGACACATTAAACGGAACTGTTTAACCAGCTGGGTGAGTGCCGCACCGCTTTTTCTCTCCTTCATTTAGTCTAAATTCAGTTGCTTGCCTGCTGCCAGTGTGTGTCAGGCCCACTTCCACTGACTGTAGTGTGCCCACTGCCAGTGCCAACCACTGATACCGGGTGGCACAGTAGCTTGCCGATAAATAAGGCATTTAATTTTTAGACAGTAGTCTAAATTCAGTTGCTTGCCTGCTGCCAGTGTGTGTCAGGCCCACTTCCACAGACTGTAGTGTGCCCACTGCCAGTGCCAACAACTGATACCGGGTGGCACAGTAGCTTGCCGATAAATAAGGCATTTAATTTTTACACAGTCTAATTTCAGTTGCTTGCCTGCTGCCAGTGTGCGTCAGGCCCACTTCTACTGACTGTAGTGTGCCCACTGCCAGTGCCAACCACTGATACCGGGTGGCACAGTAGCTTGCCGATAAATAAGGCATTTAATTTTTAGACAGTAGTCTAAATTCAGTTGCTTGCCTGCTGCCAGTGTGTGTCAGGCCCACTTCCACAGACTGTAGTGTGCCCACTGCCAGTGCCAACAACTGATACCGGGTGGCACAGTAGCTTGCCGATAAATAAGGCATTTAATTTTTACACAGTCTAATTTCAGTTGCTTGCCTGCTGCCAGTGTGCGTCAGGTCCACTTCCACTGACTGTAGTGTGCCCACTGCCAGTGCCAACCACTGATACCGGGTGGCACAGTAGCTTGCCGATAAAAAGGCATTTAATTTTTAGACAGTAGCCTGACGATGCGCTAGTCCAAGCGCGAAGCGGCCGTCGCCTCCTTGCAGCCGCTCAGCTCGATATCCGCCCCTGCTGCCTGAAGTGATGTGTCTTTGTCTAATGACACATTAAGCGAACTGTTTAACCAGCTGGGTGAGTGCCGCACCGCTTTTTCTCTCCTTCATTTAGTCTAAATTCAGTTGCTTGCCTGCTGCCAGTGTGTGTCAGGCCCACTTCCACTGACTGTAGTGTGCCCACTGCCAGTGCCAACCACTGATACCGGGTGGCACAGTAGCTTGCCGATAAATAAGGCATTTAATTTTTAGACAGTAGTCTAAATTCAGTTGCTTGCCTGCTGCCAGTGTGTGTCAGGCCCACTTCCACAGACTGTAGTGTGCCCACTGCCAGTGCCAACAACTGATACCGGGTGGCACAGTAGCTTGCCGATAAATAAGGCATTTCATTTTTACACAGTCTAATTTCAGTTGCTTGCCTGCTGCCAGTGTGCGTCAGGCCCACTTCCACTGACTGTAGTGTGCCCACTGCCAGTGCCAACCACTGATACCGGGTGGCAAAGTAGCTTGCCGATAAATAAGGCATTTAATTTTCAGACAGTAGTCTAAATTCAGTTGCTTGCCTGCTGCCAGTGTGTGTCAGGCCCACTTCCACAGACTGTAGTGTGCCCACTGCCAGTGCCAACAACTGATACCGGGTGGCACAGTAGCTTGCCGATAAATAAGGCATTTAATTTTTACACAGTCTAATTTCAGTTGCTTGCCTGCTGCCAGTGTGTGTCAGGCCCACTTCCACAGACTGTAGTGTGCCCACTGCCAGTGCCAACCACTGATACCGGGTGGCACAGTAGCTTGCCGATAAATAAGGCATTTAATTTTTAGACAGTAGTCTAAATTCAGTTGCTTGCCTGCTGCCAGTGTGTGTCAGGCCCACTTCCACTGACTGTAGTGTTCCCACTGCCAGTGCCCACCACTGATACCGGGTGGTACAGTACCTAGCACGCGTAGTACCACTTATCTAAAAAAAATGACCGGCAGAGGCAGGCCACCCGCAGGGACCGTCGTGAGTCGTGGTGCTGTGATTTCCACTGTCCCTGGAATAATGCCCAGTGTTCAGAGGCCACGTACCCTGAACCCGAAAAATTCTGAGGACATAGTTGACTGGCTTAGACAGGACACCCAATCTTCAACAGCTTCCGCTAAGAACCTTGGCGCACCATCCTCCTCCAGCTCAGCTCGGTCACCTGCTCTCAAGTTACCACGCACCCGCCCGCCGCCACCACCACCACTACCACCACAGCCACCACAGCCGCTTCACTTGATCCGTCAGAGGAGTTATTTACACATCAGTTGGATGCAATTAGTGATGCGCAACCATTATTGCCAGATGATGTAGATTACGGGGATAATTCTTAGTCAGGCAGGATTACACACATGGACGTACAGTGTGATGATGATGTTGTACCCGCTGCTGCTTCCTTTGCTGAGGTGTCAGATACAAGTGAAGCGGTTGATGATGACGATGTGTCCACGGATGCCACGTGAGTGCCTGCTCGAAGAGAAGAAGAGGGGGAAAGTTCAGAAGGGGAGACAGAGAGAATGAGGAGACGAGTTGGAAGCAGGGGGAGGTCGTCGCAAGGAGTTAGTGGCACAGTCAGACAGCATGTATCGGCACCTGGGGTCAGCCAGACAGCACGCCAGTCAATGCATGCTGTTGCCACCACCAGAATTCCGTCATTGCAAAGCTCAGCAGTGTGGCATTTTTTTTTGTGTGTCTGCCTCTGATAACAGCAATGCCATTTGCAACCTGTGCCAAAAGAAACTGAGTCGTGGGAAGTCAAACACCCACATTGGTACAATTGCTTTGTGAAGGCACATGATCTCACATCACAAACGCCTATGGGATCAACACATGAGTACAAGCAGCACACAAACTCAAAGCCACCATGTTCCTCCTGGTCCAGCATCTTCAGCCACGTCAACCACTGCTGTCCTCCCTGCCCCCTCTCAACCACCCGCCACTCCATCTCTTACCTTCAGCAGTTCCTGCTCATCTGCCCACAGTCAGGTGTCTGTCAAAAACATGTTTGAGCGCAAAAAGCCAATGTCACAGAATCACCCTCTTGCCCGGCGACTGACAGCTGGCTTGATGGAACTCTTAGCCCGCCAGCTTTTACCATACCAGCTGGTAGAGTCTGAGGCCTTCAAAAAATGTGTTGCTATTGGGACACCATAGTGGAAGGTACCCGGACAAATATTTTTTTCAAAAAGGCAATCCCAAACCTCTACCATGTCATTGAAAAGGAAGTCATGGCATCTCTGGCATACAGTGTTGGGGCAAGGGTCCATTTGACCACTGATACCTGGTCTGCAAAGCACGGTCAGGGCAGGTATATCACGTATACTGCGCATTGGGTCAACCTGCTGACGGCTGACAAGCATGGAATGCGTGGCTCCGCAGCGGAGTTGGTGACACCACCACGACTTGAAGGCAGACCTACTGCCACCTCCTCTACTCCTACTCCATCCTCTTCGATACCCTCCTCGGCTGAGTCCTCTTCTGCTGCGGCGTCTGGCTGCACATCAACTGAATCCCCTCAGCTCCCCAGGGGTTATTCCACATCCCGGATACGACAGTGTCACACTGTCTTGAGGTTGACTTGCCTGAAAGCAGAGAGCCACACAGGACCAGCACTCCTGTCCGCCCTGAATGCACAGGTGGATCAGTGGCTGACCCCGCACCAACTCGAGATCGGCAAAGTGATGTGTGACAATGGAAGCAATCTGTTGGCGGCATTAAATTTGGGCAAGTTGTCACATGTACCCAGGCTTTCAGGTCGTTCTCAAGCAGGCCAGGAAGGTGTGTGGCCATTTCAGGCGTTCCTACATGGCCATGGAGCACTTTTCCGATATTCAGCGGCGAAACAACATGCCAGTGAGGCGCTTGATATGCGACAGCCCGACACGTTGGAATTCAACACTCCTAATGTTCGACCGCCTGCTCCAACAAGAAAAAGCCGTCAACGAGTATTTGTATGACCGGGGTGCTAGGACAGCCTCTGCGGAGCTGGGAATCTTTTGCCACGTTACTGGACACTCATGCGCAATGCCTGTAGGCTCATGCGTCCTTTTGAGGAGGTGACAAACCTAGTCAGTCGCACTGAAGGCACCATCAGCGACCTCATTCCATTTGTTTTCTTCCTGGAGCGTGCCCTGCGAAGAGTGCTGGATCAGGCTGTAGATGAGCGTGAAGAGAAAGAGGAAGAGTTGTGGTCACCATCACCACCAGAAACAGCCTTGTCATCATCGCTTGCCGGACCTGCAGCAACACTGGAAGAGGAGTATGAGGAAGAGGAGTCAGAGGAGGAATGTGGCGGCTTTGAGGAGGGAGGAAGACCAACCACAGCAGGCACCCCAGGGTGCTCGTTGTTGTCACCTATCTGGGACCCATGGTGTTGTACGTGGCTGGGGGAAGAACAGACCGTCAATGACATCAGTGAGGACGAGGAACGGAAATGAGTAGCTCTGCATCCAACCTTGTTCAAATAGGGTCTTTCATGCTGTCATGTCTGTTGAGGGACCCACGTATAAAAAGGATGAAGGAGAACGATCTGTACTGGGTGGCCATGCTACTAGACCCCGGTATAAGCAGAAAGTGGCAGAAATGTTACCAAATTACCGAAAGTCGGAAAGGATGCAGCAGTTCAAAACCAAACTAAAAAATATGCTTTACACAGCTTATAAGGGGGATGTCACAGCACAACGGGAATCTAACAGGGGAAGAGGTGAGTGTAATCCTCCTCCTACCACGGCGGCAAGGACTGGACGATTTACAGATGTGTTGTTGATGGAGGACATGCGGAGCTTTTTCAGTCCTACTCATTGCCACAGCCCTTCGGGATCCAGCCTTAGAGAACGACTCGACCGACAGGTAGCAGACTACCTCGCCTTAACAGCAGATATCGACACTCTGAGGAGCGATGAACCCCTTCACTTCTGGGTGTGCAGGCTTGACCTGTGGCCTGAGCTATCCCAGTTCGCGATAGAACTTCTGGCCTGCCCTGCTTCAAGTGTCCTGTCAGAAAGGACCTTCAGTGCAGCAGGAGGCATTGTCACTGACAAGAGAAGTCGCCTCGGTCAAAAAAGTGTTGATTACCTCACCTTCATAAAGATGAATGAGGCATGGATCCCGAAGGGACTGACAGTGGGGATACGTTTGACTAACAAAAGGCCTGATTACATGCCTTGGCCTCAAAATGGTCCCCACGCTGCTGAATTTAATGTCTGCATACCGGATGACTTTCTTGAATTCTTCACCACCAACTAGGGTTCAAGCCGCATTGTTTTAGTCACTTTTCTGCCTGGAAAACATCAATTTTTCCGGCCGCTGCTACAATAGCGGCTGAAACAATGCCATTATTTTTCAGGCATGTGTACATGCCTAATCTTTCTGTCCTATGGTGCAGCACTGTGGCTGCAAAAACAAACCAAAAAAAGGCACATACAAGTGTCAATTCCCCTTTGTGATCGTTACCTTGTTGTGGTGAAGGGGCTTGCGTATCACAATGAAGCAATCATCACCTCTATGAGTGTGGTGGCAATGTTGCCACACCCCAGATGATAAGGCCGTTGCTTCATTATGGTCAGACCAAAAGCGATCAGACGGCTGGATAATATTTCATAGAAAAACATTAATTTACCTTTTTTTTTTATATGTTGTATGGGTTTTTAATACATAAAATAAAAAATCATAATAAAGTCTCTTAATAGTTTATTAGAAATTATGCAGACAATTAAAAAATCCCCATCAATTCCAATACAAAGCAAGTACAGAGCTCAGAACTAAATTATTTCATGATGTCGTAATGGTTCGCTAATTCAACAATGGTTAATCAATTCGACCGGATAGGGTACATAACAGTGATTAAACTGATAGGTACAGTACTAGTTAAGACACCACTCATATAGGGTGTCACAGCACATTGCTCTGTGCACGCGCAGTGCCCCAATTTGGGAGTAAGAGGACCGACCAAGCTGCTTTTTCCATCTCCCAGTTCCTCAAATCAATTCAGTTTGGTGTATGAGAGTTTGGTCTGTCACTGTGAAGGCAGTCGAAGGTACCCGGCCTAAATTTTTTCACAAAAGGCAATCCCTGATATGGGACGTAACAGGGATTAAACTGATGAGAATAGTACTACAGAAAATGCCACTCATATCGGGTGTGACAGTAAATTGCACGGCGCAGGCGCAGTGACCGTGGATTAAAACAGAGTGGAGGGAGCCAGCGTTTTTAACCATCTCCCCGTTCGAAAAATCTATTCAATAAATGGCCCCGAGATTGGGGACGTTAGAGGATTAAACTGATGAGAATAGTACTACAGAAAATACCACTCATATCGGGTGTGACAGTAAATTGCACGGCGCAGGCGCAGTCACCGTGGTTTAAAACAGAGTGGAGGGAGCCAGCGTTTTTAACCATCTCCCTGTTCGAAAAATCTATTCAATAAATGGCCCCCAGATTGGGGAGTCGGGGACGTTAGAGGATTAAACTGATGAGAATAGTACTACAGAAAATACCACTCATATCGGGTGTGACAGTTAATTGCACGGCGCAGACGGAGTCACCGTGGATTAAAACAGAGTGGAGGGAGCCAGCGTTTTTAACCATCTCCCCGTTCGAAAAATCTATTCAATAAATG
This sequence comes from Bufotes viridis, assembly GCA_033119425.1. Classification (NCBI taxonomy): domain Eukaryota; kingdom Metazoa; phylum Chordata; class Amphibia; order Anura; family Bufonidae; genus Bufotes; species Bufotes viridis. The sequence goes on from JAKVIS010001082.1 coordinate 29,430, forward strand.
GCCCCCAGATTGGGACGTTAGAGGGATTAAACTGATGAGAATAGTACTAAGGAAAATACCACTCATATCGGGTGTGACAGTAAATTGCACGGCGCAGACGCAGTGACCGTGGATAAAAACAAAGGGAGGGAGCCAGAGTTTTTTAACCATCTCCACGTTCGAAAAATCTATTCAATTCACCTTTTGGGGACCCTTGGTGTTGTACGTGGCTGGGTGGAGGAAGAAACCTTCAATGACATCACCGGGACGTGGCTAGCTTGGTATCCAACCTTGTGCAAATTGGGAGTTTGCGGTTGTGCAAATGAACTGTTTGCGGTGCATTAAAAGGGAGTTTGGTCTGTCAATGTCTGTAAAGTGGGCGTAACCCTTAGACTACCTGATCGATACAACATCATACCTGATTGTATACACACACTGGATGTTTTAAAGCATGTTATTCCAAACAATTTAGGAATGTTAGTTGATTTATGCCCTTTATGGATTAAAACCCGACTGTGCGTCCACTACGTATGCCACAGTCCAGGTGTTAGACCCTTGAAACAACTTTCCCATCACTATTGTGGCCAGAAAGAGTCCCTGTGGGTTTTAAAATTCGCCTGCCAATTGAAGTCTATGGCGGATCGCCTGGTTCGCGAACATTTGCGGAAGTTCGCTGTTCGCGAACTGAAAATTTTATGTTCGCGACATCACTACTCAGCTCCTATATGAAATAGTATCACGTTTTTCAACCAGCCAATCAGTGTAAGGCTTACAGCTAACATGGCTATGGCCTTATACTGAGGGGAATTGCTTACCTGGACCTTGATTGGCTGTTTAGAAGGTGCTAAACATGCGGGAGGAGACTCGAGCAATGCGACAAATTCACGTGGTTTGCAGAGTAAAGCCGAGCGCCTAGCATAGTGATGCTCGAGCTGAACCAGTACTCGGCCGAGCATGCCCGCTCATCACTAGATATAATAGTTATGTAGTGCAGAATATAATGACCATCCAAATATGCTTTTAGCACTGGTTTGAGGGAAGGAGTTTGGATGGGGGGAGAGGGGTTCACAATCATATTTCACATACACCACACAGAAAGTGGCCTTTATGTTTTAAAATGCTAGGGCTGAAGTGCACTCCCAGTCCAGCCCTGATTATAGCCACCTGCCCTCTATACACTGCTGGCTGGCGTTCCTCGCTAAATTTTGAAGGTACTCTTTCTGCTGCTGCCTCTCTGTCCAGGACAAAGTCACTCCCTAATACTCTGTCGTGTCGTTTCCTGTCCATGCTGAAAAAACTTCCCCAGTAGTCTCTTGACCTTTGGTTCCAGCTGCCTCTGCTGGACATTACAGGCACAGTTATGAAACTTGCAGGTTCTTCTTTCAAAGTGAGTGCAATCTCTGGGTGTTAAACTGCTGCAGGGTCCTAAAGTAATTCTAATATTAGGATCCCAATGAGCAATAAAACACAAAACTGTAATACGGTTGTACAACATGATTAAAATGTGTCAAAAATAAATAGCTACTAGATGGGACAAACCCATGCACTCAGCATAAACAAATATATAATACAAAAATATATATCCAAAAATATATCTTTATTGAAATCGATAAAACAAATTAATAGATACATAAATTGTCAAAGACAAACACAACCACATGGAGAGTGCACAAAACACATCGGGACATTTGGTTATAGTATTGCAAGTAGTGGAAACAGTGGCATGGAGAAACAAGTGCACTCTCCATGTGGTTGTGTTTGTCTTTGCCAATTTATATATCTATATTCATATTTATTGTATTATATTTTTGTTTATGCTGAGTACCTGGGTTTGTCCCATGTAGGAGCTAATTCCAATATTAGTTTTGACACATGATTACATGTTACAGTTATTTTAAGAAAAACACTAATATTATATTTTTAACATAAACTAAGCATATACATATTACAATATTGAGTGTGGTAGTTTAATCTTTAAAAATATATTGGTGAACTGTTAATATAAAATAATGCCTATCTGCATTTATATACTGTGTGGATAATACATTATTGTTAAAATTCCCCAAAGTTTTCAACTTTGAGTAAAACTTTATAACATGATATACTGTGTGGATTCAAGCATGTACCAAATATTGCTAGGTTTCCCACACTTTCTTCCATTTTTGTAGGTTGAAAATTTTTTCTACCCAGTTGGAGTGCCCTTTTTTATTCTTCTCCTTCATGAAATACCTTAAAAGAGTTTTTCTGCTTACCTGATACACCATTTAATCCCCAGGAAATATTCCTTTGTTACAGTTTCAAGGAGAATTACTTGAAAAATCCCTTTCTTGTATTGGTACAGTAGTTCTATTTTAGCTTTATATGCAGTCTGTTTCTTTTTGAATTTGCAAGAAAAAAGGAAATTTAATCAATGTCTGCTCTAAGATGGCATAGACAAGTATTTCTCCTGTCTTGAGATGCCTTTTGTGTGAATATTCCTTTTAGAAAAGCCATTGTGGGATGTGCAAAGAATAAAAAGCCATATAACACCATAATTAGACTGTAAAGGACTTATTGATGCCTTGAACCAGACAGATATTTGGGTGAAAGTATTCTTGATTTCAGGTTTTAGGTGCTTAAAAAGCCATTTTCAACTTTTAGTAGCTTTGCATAGAGTTAGAACATCATATGTACTACATATATAGATTCAATAATAGCAAAAATAATAGCAAGTTAATTGCTGTGTCACAAATGTAGAGGATACGCATCTTTATACTCTTCTTGCCACTTAGAGTATTACTGCACTGTATGTATCTACCCGCATAAACTACAGTGAATATAAAAAGTCTACACACCCCTGTTAAAATGTCAGGTTTCTGTGCTGTAAAAAAAATGAGGCAAAGATAAATAATTTCAGAACTTTTTCCACCTTTATTGTGACCTATAAACTGTACAACTCAATTGAAAAACAAACTGAAATCTTTTGGGTGGAGGGAAGAAAAAATATAAAAATAAAATAATATGGTTGCATAAGTGTGCACACACTTAAACTAATACTTTGTTGAAGCACCTTTTGATTTTATTACAGCACTCAGGCTTTTTGGGTATGAGTCTGTCATCATGGCACATTTTGACTTAGCAAGATTTGCCCATTCTTCTTTGCAAAAACACTTCAAATCTGTCAGATTGCGAGGGCATCTCCTGTGCACAGCCCTCTTCAGATCACCCCACATATTTTCAATTGGATTCATGTCTGGGCTCTGGCTAGACCATTCTAAAATTTTAATCTTCTTCTGGTGAAGCCATTCCTTTGTTGATTTGGATGTATGCTTTGGGTCGTTGTCATGCTGAAAGACGAAGTTCCTCTTCATGTTCAGCTTTCTAGCAGAAGCCTGAAGGTTTTGTGCCAATATTGACTGGTATTTGGAACTGTTCATAATTCCATCTATCTTAACTAAGGCCCCAGTTCCAGCTGAAGAAAAATAGACCCAAAGCATGATGCTGCCACCACCATGCTCCAATGTGGGTATGGTGTTATTTTGGTGATGTGCAGTGTTGTTTTTGCACCAAACATATCTTTTGGAATTATGGCCAAAAAGTTCAACCTTGGTTTCATCAGACCATAACACCTTTTCCCACATGCTTTTGGGAGACTTCAGATTTGTTTTTGCAAAATGTAGACTGGCTTGGATGTTTTTCTTCATAAGAAAGGGCTTTTGTCTTGCCATTCTACCCCATAGCCCAGACATATGAAGAATACAGGAGATTGTTGTCACATGTACCACACAGCCAGTACTTGCAAGATATTCCTGCAGCTCCTTTAATGTTGCTGTAGCACTCTTGGTAGCCTCCTAGACCAGTTTTCTTCTCGTCTTTTCATCAATTTTGGAGGGACGTCCAGTTCTTGGTAATGTCACTGTTGTGCCATATTTTCTCCATTTGATGATGACTGTCTTCACTGTGTTCCATGGTATATCTAATGCCTTGAAAATTCTTTTGTACCCTTCTCCTGACTGATACCTTTTAACAATGAGATCCCTCTGATGGTTTGGAAGCTCTCTGTGGACCATAGCTTTTGCTGTGGGATGCAACTAAGAACATTTCAGGAAAGACCAACTAGAGCAGCTGAACTTTATTTGGGGTTAATCAGAGGCACTGTAAATGATGGCAGGTGTATGCTGACTTCAATTTAACATGATTTTGAATGTGATTGCTTAATTCTGAACACAGCTACATCCCCAGTTATAAGAGGGTGTGCACACTTATGCAACCACATTATTTTAGTTTTTTTTTGTTTTCTTCCCTCAACCTAAAAGATTTCAGTTTGTTTTTCAATTGAGTGGTACAGTTTATAGGTCACATTGAAGTGAGAAAAAGTTCTGAAATGATTTATCTTTGTCTCATTTTTTTACAGCACAGAAACCTGACATTTTAACAGGGGTGTGTAGACTTTTATATCCCTTGTATATATATTTATATATTACAGATGAGTGAATTGAATCCATATTAATCAAACTTGTCGTAAATTTCACAAGAAAATTCTTCTTCCAAACCAATCCGAAGTTTTGTTGATTCATTTCGGACAAAAAGTGCAAAACAGCACCTGCCATTTTCCTTTTAAAATTCAGTACACAAGTGATTTCAACAGGTCAGGGAGGATGAAGATGGGGATTCACATGACCCTGGAAGGGACCCTGGCTGGTGGCTTGCTCACAATGTTTTTGCAGTCAGTCTGACAGCCAATCATGAGGAAGCTCAGTCACTGATGTGATGGGACATGTCTGCCATGTCTTAACATGTCTACTATTTAGAGACACATGTAGTGTAGAGGGACAGTGTTGCGATTGTGAAGAGAATATATATAGTTAGGTAGATTGAATTGCTAAGTAGAAAGACAGGTAAAAGGTTACTGTACTGTGTAGCTTATAGGGCAGCTGGAGTCATTCATAACTTCATGTGTTGAACTGTCCAGAAATCATTTAAAGAATGTCTTCTTTTGATTGTACATGAACCAGCTTCTGAAGTTCTTAAGTTTTTTTAGGCATATTTCCCATCATCAACACTTATTAGAGGACAGTCCGAGTGGCACTGCGCTTAACTTCCTCTGCCGAATTTTTAAGCAATGTCACATTTGCATAACGTGTACAAACTTTGCATCCAGGTGGTGTTCTGCCCACAATAGACTTGAACACCCCTTACTTGTACTTAGGTGTCTCAATGTAAGAGTCAGAGAACATATAAATTCACTAAACTAATTAAGGTGTTAACTTTTGTTGTAATCCTCCAAAAGATGGGACCTCCCACTGGGGATTAAACTTGCAACATGAACATTTACCGCAACGACGATTTACCTTGGGTCGCCAACCTTCCAACCATGTGCCAGATTTGATCTCTGAGAATTTTTTTGGGGAGGATTACAACATAAAGTTAACACCTTAATTACATGTAAAAGCAAATTTGCAGTCTATTTGATTTTGTGCATTTGCGGCAGATTCTATATCGGGATGACCTTTAGGTATCTCAATGAAAGAGTCAGAGAACATATAAATTCACTCAGTACAGGTAAGGGCTGTTCACTGGTGATGAGCGGCAGAGGCAATATTCGAATTTGCGATATTTCGAGAACATTTGGTAGAATATTCGTCATATATTCACGAATTTGAGATTATTTTCTTAATTGCAAAAATCGGCAATGTAATATTCGCATAATGAGCGAGAAATACAGACGTGGGTCAATATGGCTATATTTTTCAAGCTGCTAGAAGTTTCCTGAGACTGGAGAAAATGGTTGGCACGGCAGAACATTACAATAGCTTTAAATGCAGATAGAGTGCTCCAATATATTCGCGATTGCGAAATCGGCACTAATGATGTGAATATTTTGGCGCAATAGGTGCAACTTCACATTTTAACAGGTCTGACTACATATTAGTGATTGGTGCACTTGTTGTGAAGTATTGTTGTGAACTTGTGACATCACAGCACTATGTATGTAGCATGCATACATACATGCATACATACATATAGCACTATGTATGTTGCATGTATGTATGGACAGCAGCTACACTATATTACTATCTAACCTACACTGACTATCTCCCACTAACTATCTATATTATATATATAAGCTAACTAACTACCTATCTAATGTCATGACACAGGAAAGCAGAGAGCACAGCAATAACACTGCTGTCTCTCTCAGATCTGCAAAATACTGCATACAATGGCTGCTGGGGAGGTTCTTATTCTTATATAATAAACGGGTAGGCAACTTTCCTATTGGTTGATAATATGCAAAATAAGCGGAGCCCCAGCATTGGGTCTACAACACAGCGAAAGCCAGATATACCTGATAGGAAGGAAAACCAAAGCAAAGGGGTGTCCCCATTGCAGAGATCACCAAATCCACTATATTAGGTGTCAAGATCCCGCTTTTTACAAGCTTTAGGCAACTTTCACACGGGCGAGTTTTCGCGCGGGTGCAATCCATGAGGAGGACGCATTGCACCCGCACTGAATCCGGACCTATTCATTTCTATGGGGCTGTGCACATGAGCGGTGATTTTCACGCATCACTTCTGCGTTGCGTGAAAATCGCAGCATGCTTCTATATTGTGCGTTTTTCACGCAACGCAGGCCCCATAGAAGTGAATAGGGCTCTTGAGGAAAAATCGCAAGCAAGTGCGGATGCAGCGCAATTTTCCCGCATCGTTGCTTAGCAACGGGACCAGATCTTTATTATTTTCCTTATAACATGGTTATAAGGGAAAATATCAGCATTCTTAATAAAGAATGCTAAGTGAAATGAAGATGAAGGGGTTAAAAATAATAAAACTTAACTTACCTTAGCCACTTGATCGCGTTGTTGCGATCTGTCTTCTCTCTTTAAGCTTTAACAACTAAAGGACCTGTGATGACGTCACATCACATGGTCCAATCAGATGGTCCATCACCATGGTGATCATGGTCCATCACCATGGTGATGGGCCATGTGATGTGACGTCATCACAGGTCGAGGAATAAAAATTCTGGAGGTCCAGCAAAAAGTGTTCAGCTGTATCTTCTTTATTATGGTGAAGGTTATTATAACTTAAAGCGCATATATTCACAACAGATTCACACCGTCAACGCATTTCGAGCGAAGTTCTTATTCATGACTGTTTTCTGACTGCTCCGCAGCACCTTTATACCAATTCAATAGTTTAAGCACCACCTCCACCAATCACGTGGAAGGGAACATTCACCTGTGTTTCATTAGTGCCAGAGAAGTCAGAAACACTTGATCAAACAAATGCACACACATAAAGCACTTTAAGAGGGAAAACATATAGCAGGTGAGCTGGACATTTTTCCTATATACGTCATCACAGGTCCTTTAGTTGTTAGCTGAAGCATGAAGACAGATCGCAACTCTACGCGATCAAGTGGCTAAGGTAAGTTAAGTTTTATTATTGTTAACCCTTCATCTTCATTTAACTTAGCATACTTTATTAAGAATGCTACTATTTTCCTTATAACCATGTTATAAGGAAAATAATAAATTCTATAGAATATACTCTACCCGAAACTGGACTTCAGTGATGAAGTCCGGCTTCAGGTCTGGGTACCAAACATGGCGATTTTAACACGCGCGTGCAAAACGCATTACAAGCGCTTGCACCCGCGTGAAAGAGGCCTTAAGAATGTGACGGGGAAGACCTAAGCAAATTATCCATCCACAGACAGCTGTTTCAGGGTGTTGCCCCTCATCAGTGTGGAGCAGGATTCTGGCTAACCAGGAGCAATGCCTTGGAGACTACTCAAACAAAACAATAGCTGATCTGAGGGATACCAGCTACAGAAAACACTGTGGAGCCTCATTTAAGAGTCTCAACACAGCAATCCAAAGTGCAAAGCTCCCTGGGAATAGTGATGTCGCGAACATAAAATTTTCAGTTCTCGAACAGCGAACGCGAACTTCCGCAAATGTTCGCGAACAGGCGAACCGGGCGAACCGCCATAGACTTCAATAGACAGGCGAATTTTAAAAACCAAAGGGACTCTTTCTGGCCACAATAGTGATGGAAAAGTTAATTCAAGGGGACTAACACCTGGACTGTGGCATGCCGGGAGGGGGATCCATGGCAAAACTCCCATGGAAAATTACGTAGTGGACGCAGAGTCGGGTTTTAATCCATAAAGGGCATAAATCAACTAACATTCCTAAATTGTTTGGAATAACATGCTTTAAAACATCCAGTGTGTGTATACGATCAGGTATGATGTTGTATCGATCAGGTAGTGTAAGGGTTACGCCCGATTCTCAGACATTGACATACCAAACTCCTCTTTTAATGCACCGCAAACAGTCCATTTGCACAACCGCAAACTTCCCATTTGCACAAGGTTGGATACCAAACTAGCCACGTCCCGGTGATGTCATTGAAGGTTTCTTCCTCCACCCAGCCACGCACAACACCAAGGGTCCCCGAAAGGTCAATTGAATTGATTTTTCGAACGGGAGATGGTTAAAAACGCTGGCTCCCTCCCCTTTGTTTTAATCCACGGTCACTGCTTCTGCGCCGTGCAATTTACTGTCACACCCGATATGAGTGGTATTTTCTGTAGTACTATTCTCATCAGTTTAATCCCTCTAACGTCCCCAATCTGGGGGCCATTTATTGAATAGATTTTTCGAACGGGAGATGGTTAAAAACGCTGGCTCCCTCCACTCTGTTTTAATCCACGGTCACTACGTCTGCGCCGTGCAATTTACTGTCACACCCGATATGAGTGGTATTTTCTGTAGTACTATTCTCATCAGTTTAATCCCTCTAACGTCCCCGACTCCCCAATCTGAGGGGCCATTTATTGAATAGATTTTTCGAACGGGAGATGGTTAAAAACGCTGGCTCCCTCCACTCTGTTTTAAACCACGGTGACTGCGTCTGCGCCGTGCAATTTACTGTCACACCCGATATGAGTGGCATTTTCTGTAGTACTATTCTCATCAGTTTAATCCCTGTTACATCCCATATCAGGGATTGCCTTTGTGAAAAAAAATTTAGGCCTGGTACCTTCGACTGCCTTCACAGTGACAGATCAAACTCTCATACACCAAACTGAATTGATTTCAGGAACCGGGAGATGGAAAAAGCAGCTTGGTCGGTCCTCATACTCCCAAATTGGGGCACTGCGCGTGCACAGAGCAATGTGCTGTGACACCCTATATGAGTGGTGTCTTAACTAGTACTATTCCTATCAGCGGCGGGCGGGTGCGTGGTAACTTGAAAGCAGGTGACCAAAGCTGAGCTGGAGGAAGATGGTGCGTCAAGGTTCTTAGCGGAAGCTGTTGAAGATTGGGTGTCCTGTCTAAGCCAGTCAACTACGTCCTCAGAATTTTTCGGGTTCAGGGTACATGGCCTCTGAACACTAGGCATTATTCCAGGGACAGTGGAAATCACAGCACCACGACCACGACGGCCCCTGCGGGTGGCCTGCCTCTGCCTGTCATTTTTTTTCGATAAGTGGTACTGTGCCACCCTGTATCAGTGGTGGGCACTGGCAGTGGGCACACTACAGTCAGTGAAGTGGGCCTGACACGCACTGGCAGCAGGCAAGCAACTGAAATTAGACTAATGTGTAAAAATTAAATGCCTTTTTTATGCAAAGTCCTGTGCCAGCCGGTATGAGTGGTGGGCACTGGCAGTGGGCACACTACAGTCACTGGAAGTCAGCCTGACACACACTGGCAGGCAACTAACCTTAGATTAAAGTGTAAAATTAAATGCCTTTTTTTTGATGCAAAGTCCTGTGCCACACGGGATGACAGGGGTGGGCACTGGCAGTGGGCACACTACAGTCAGTGGAAGTCGGCCTGACACACACTAGCAGCAGGCAAGCAGCTGAAATTACACTAAAGTGTAAAAATTAAATGCCTTTTTTATGCAAAGTCCTGTGCCAGCCGGTATGAGTGGTGGGCACTGGCAGTGGGCACACTACAGTCACTGGAAGTCAGCCTGACACACACTGGCAGGCAACTAAACTTAGATTAAAGTGTAAAAATTAAATGCCTTTTTTGATGCAAAGTCCTGTGCCACATGGGATGACAGGGGTGGGCACTGGCAGTGGGCACACTACAGTCAGTGGAAGTCGGCCTGACACACACTAGCAGCAGGCAAGCAGCTGAAATTACACTAAAGTGTAAAAATGAAATGCCTTTTTGATGCAAAGTCCTCTGCCAGCCGGTATGAGTGGTAGGCACTGGCAGTGGGCACACTACAGTCACTGGAAGTCAGCCTGACACACACTGGCAGGCAACTAACCTTAGATTAAAGTGTAAAAATTAAATGCCTTTTTTTGATGCAAAGTCCTGTGCCACACGGGATGACAGGGGTGGGCACTGGCAGTGGGCACACTACAGTCAGTGGAAGTCAGCCTGACACACACTGGCAGGCAACTAACCTTAGATTAAAGTGTAAAAATTAAATGCCTTTTTTGATGCAAAGTCCTGTACCACACGGGATGACAGGGGTGGGCACTGGCAGTGGGCACACTACAGTCTGTGGGCCTGCAGCTCCTCACACACAGGCAGGCCATGCAACTGCAATATGCATATAAAGGAAAAAAAAAGCAGACTAATGTTGCAGCCCTAAAAAGGGCTTTTTGGGGTGCTGTCAGGACGCTGTCCTTACAGCAGAGATCAGATGAGTCTTTCAGGACTGGAGTGGACACTGAATTCACTAGCCTAGCTATCAATTTCCCTATTAAATCAGCAGCAATTACACTCTCCCTCCTCTCACTAAGACTGCAAATTCCAAATGAATCTAAAATGGATGCTGTGCAGGAGGTGGGAGGGTCTGGGAGGGAGGGTATGCTGCTGATTGGCTGGAATGTGTCTGCTGACTGTGAGGTACAGGGTCAAAGTTTGCTCAATGATGATGTATAGGGGCGGACCCGAACATCGCATATGTTCGCCCGGCAGAGGCGAACACGAACAAGCTATGTTCGCCGGGAACTGTTCGCCGGCGAATAGTTCGGGCCATCTCTACCTGAAACAGTAATATGCAAAATAAATGTGGAGCCCCAGTATTGAGTCTACAACACAGTAAATGCCAGATATCCCTCAAAGGAAGGAAAACCGAGCAAAGTTCTACTCCACACTGAGGGCAACACCCAGAAACAGCTGTCTGTGGATGGATAACTAGCTTAGAGTCTTCCCCGTCACATCCTTAAAGCTTGTAAAAGCGGGATCTTGACATAGGAGCCACCTAATATGGTGGATTTGGTGATCTACTGTAATGGGGACACCCTTTGCTCGGTTTTCCTTCCTTTGAGGATATCTGGCTTTCATTGTGTTGTAGACCCAATAACTGGGGCTCCACATTTATTTTGCATATTACTGTTTCCCAGGAGCTTTGCACTTTGGATTGCTGTGTTGAGACTCTTAAATAGAGGCTCCACGGTGTTTTCTGTAGCTGGTCTCCTGAGGATCAGCTATTGTTTTGTATTGGTTGCTAATAGAGTTGAGCAAAACCCGAACTGTAAGAGTTCGGGTTCATACTGCAGATTGAGAGTTTCGCATCGAACATTTCCGTAAAAGTTCGGGTTCAATTGTTCCGCGATTTTTTCACGCTTTTTGGAAAGGCTGCAGGGCAGCCACTCTGAACAAGTGAGTTTCACTACCTCTGCTCCTAAGAAGACATCAAGCCATGCAACATTGGCATGGCTGTGACTGCGACTAAGTGCACGCATGTGAGCCCAGCCTCCTTAGCCTGGAGGTCACGTGGCCGCCGCCGTCACTCTGCTGCTCTTAGTGTAGGGGCAGGCTGCTGCTGGTGCTCTCAGGGAGAGATTAGGGAAGAAATCTGTTGAACTTGGTGTTAACTCTTTCAAACTACAGCAATTATTGAGGTGCTATCGCTATGCTATATTTGTAC